>RJWM01004053.1:0-107037 GCA_004363535.1 Dasyprocta punctata | reverse complement strand
ACAGATTTTATCAAAGGTGACATTCTTCAATGCACACAAAATATTTTCCTGGGTATTATGTGTGGGACAGAGCTAACTATATTTTTATGTGAATGTGTATTCAATTATGCCAAACTCTATTTATTGCATAGCATACATATTTTCCACTGATTCAAATTCTAGCTTTATCATACACTGAATTTCCATACAAAAACTGAGACTCTGTCTGAACTCTTATTCTTTTGACTAAGCCAACACCCACAGCTGAACAGAAGCCTGCATGGTTATTCTTTGAAAGTATTCTTAGCTTTTCTCACACATGTTTTCCTCTAGATAAACTTTAGACTCAAGTTTATAAAGCTTAATTAAAATTTTCTAGGAACTTTAATTGGAATTTTGTTGATTGACAGCTGAATAGAGGACACAATAACTTTTTAAAATATTGATCTCTTGCATCCAGAACCTTGGTCTTTCCTCCATTTAGTCAGGTCGCTGTTCACTAAAAATCTGCATTCTCTTTACTTATTTCTAAATTTTGTTGCTACCATGGATAAAGCATAAAAATTTCTGTCTTTAAATCTTTTAGGGAAATGTCTGTTTAGTAATAATAATATTATACCTTTGATAGCTCTTACATTTTTAGACATTTAAGTTTTTTCAACTTCTTTCTATTACAATTTAAGAATAAGTACTGTTATATATGAATCTTTAGTGACAATTCAGATTTTCCTTAGAATTTTTAGAATAGGCTTCACATTTCTCAACAATCTTAAGGCTCTTGAGGTGTATTTTTGATATACTGATTTCCATTACACTAAAAATAAAATTCCAGTTCTTCACTATTATCCATGTACTCTTCCTTACACAGGTTCTGCCTCCCTTTCTAGCATAATCTCATGGCACTTTTTCCCTAGTCTACCATGACCCAAATGATTGTCCTCTCTTTGTAGAACAAACCAAGCTTATTACCCAAACTTCAGAGAATAAACACAATAAAGGCTTATCTACCCCTTGCATAAATCCAGCATATTGCAGCCACAGCACCTGGAACATGTGGTCTCCAAAACTATTGCAGGTGGGCAAAGAGGGCTCTCAACTTCTTTGACCCAGATGTCACATATGTCACAAATGTCACACATATGTTGTAGCTCATTAACCAAAACTAGCCATATGATCCAGCCTAACTGCTACAAAGGCTTGGAAATACTAACACAGACATGGAAACTTGGCTGAGCACCCTTGTATCTGGCACAATGACCAGGTAAATGATGTTACTTTTCCATCGGTTTTCTGGAAATTAAATACACGCCAGTAGGTTTATTAGTTGTCAGTATCATGCTTTTGTGAATCACTTGTGTATGCCTTTTCCATAATTATCCGTATAAATTCTGGCTAAATTCTTATTTGACCACTAGACCTATTTATGTATGAAGTCTTTTAGGATTGCTTAAAGATCCCATTTGCCATCTAATCCAAATATTTTTCCTACATTTAGCTTGCATTTTAACGTTATGTATTTTACTGGCATGGGTATGTTTTATGTTTAAATAACCATCTATTTTCAATTTGTTTACTTTGACTTATAATCCATTCTGTTGTTTCCCTTTTAAATTTTTCCATTGCTTTTAAACTTGAGAAGCCCTCTTCTCTCTAAATAAAATTCACTCATCTCTTATTTTTATGTTTAGACTTCTTACATTTTACTTTTCAATAAAAATATGAAATGACTTGTTGCTAGCCTGAGGGGGCAGAATGATGAACTCCCCAGCAACCTAAAAGCAATATCACACAATACTAGGACACAGATGTGCATCATTCCATTAGACAAGTTGGCTACAAAGCCAGAGCTGTATCATATAGGGGCATGATTCCATCAAAAGACACAATCCAGTAAAGGAGTGCCACCATCAAACCTATGTGGCAGATGGTTCCTTTTGATGGAAAAAGACACATCTGGTTATCATCAGCCACTAGAATATCCAACTCTCTTTCCAGTTCTGATTTCAAAGTCTCGGCACTCACTTCAAATTATGAGCTGTCTTTCCATGTTGCTTGCCTCCAGTGAGAGAATACACTTATTAAAGAATACAAATATCCAGTCTACCTGACAGTTACATTGTGTTGCAAGTGATGGAATTGGCATTCTAATTTACACAGTACTCTGTGTGTCTATTTAAAAGAAATCTCTTCTCAGAAGCTGACTATTTGGCTTATGCTCACAGCAAAATTTTAGAGCCTAGAAAACCAACTCAGACCCTTGAATGCAGAGGTAATACTCGGGTGCTGTTCTTTATATGGACTTGCCTGGAAAGTCATCATCTTCCCCAAGTGGCACCTGTGCATAGCTCAATGCTTGATTGCTTCAAAGACCAATGCATCTCCTGAATCATTTGCATTGTTCTACTATAAGAACCATATTAACATTGTCTAAATTGTTGTAGTTTCAGTATTTGTGTTACTGAAGTGACCTCATGGGTTATATTTAAAGTCTAAATCAGGCATCCCCAAACAGGCCAGAGGAGATCTGCTGTCTGTGTTTGCAAATAAGAGTTTCTTGAAACACAGTCATAACTGAACATTTTGGTATTATGAATGGCTACTTTCATTCTCAAGCAATAGAGATGAAGTACTTTTAACAAAAACACATATGGCCCATGAACCTAAAATGTATACTATCTTGCCCTTTACAGAAAAAAGTTGCTAACATTTGCCCTACTGGGTGGCATTGCAAGCAAATGAAGAGAACTTGGGCCCCTGGATGAACCAATAGAGCAGAGCCAAGGAACCCGGCATGCCCATCTTCAACTAGACAGTAGAAATGCAGCTTGTTTATACCACTGGATTGTTTTTTATTTTAAAGAGAATTTTAAAAATAATAAAAATGATACAGAATTTCAAAACAAGATGATAGGAAATTAACAATGGTTATTATAGTGCATTACTGTCTTCAAAATAGTGGGTGAGATTACCAGATATAGATGTGCAAATTGTTCAAGTAATACAAGCACTAATTGTACCTTTCAATGAACTAATAGAATGAGTAGTACAATTATTTTAGCTACCATGTATAGATAGATAGATAGATAAATAGATAGATAGATAGATAGATACAGATTTTTTTCCCTTCCTTCTTTTCTCCTTTCCCCATCCCAGTTGTTCTTTCCTTTTGAGCAGTTTCTTTCCCTTGGCAATATCTATTGTACCTTTTGGATCTTATTTACTCTTTCTGTTCCTTTTTTTTTTTTTTTTTTTTTTTTTTTTTTTTTTTTTTTTTTTTTTTTTTTTTTTTTTTTTTTTTTTTTTTTTTTTTTTTTTTTTTTTTGCGGTACTGGGGATTGAACTCACAACCTCGCGCCTGCCAGGGCAGGCGCTTAAGCCACTGAGCCAAACTCCCAGCCCTGGTTTTTTGAGGTAGGGTTGCACTGTGTAGCTCAGGCCAGCCTTGCGCTCGCGTTGTAGCCCAGGCCGGCCTCGAACTCACAACGCTCCTCGTACCTCAGCCTCCCGAGTGCTGGGATTAAAGGCGTGCGCCACCACGCCCGGCTCTTTTTGTTCCTTACACTGACCCCTGGATTTTTGTGGTACCTGGTCATAATTAACCATCAAGTAACAATTCATCTTGATAAGTGATTGCATCTGGTGTGATCAAAAAACATGAGGAATGGTTAATTTTTTAAAAATTACAGTAAATGTTAAAATTTTAAAAATTCAGTGAAACATTGCTGTCAATACTCCTCCAAATACTCCCCCCTTGCTTTAAACACACATCCGGTTGTTCTTACCACTTTCTGAAGAAGTTTACAGTTTATGTTTATGGCAATTTTTGTCAAATAGAAACATTACAGTGTGTCTTCATCCACCAAATCTGGCACCATGTAACTTCTGGCTCTTCCTCAAAGTCAAAATGACTATGAAAGGAAATATTTTGAATCAATTCAAGAGATTGATTCAGCCACAACAGCACAACTAAAGATACTCATGAAAGAGAACTTCAAGAACTGCTTCAGAATGTGGCAAGAATGATGGAATAAGTGTTTGAAGGTACGGTGAGTACTCTGAGAGGGCTCAATGGCAAAGTATCTTTTTTAACAATGAGAGTTTTCACATATATTCACGTATTTTTATCACATCTCATTCTTATCAAGTTAGGCTACATTACGCTGCACTTCTCCTAAACTTTAAAATTGCATGTGCTTGTAAGAAATAGATTTATTCCTCACTCAGTTTCTACGTTTGTCCCATGTGAGTCAGCTGCAGTATTGCCCCATATCTTCTCTCTCCAGGACAAGCAGAGGGAGCCTCCATCATTTGAATCATTACTGTTGCTGTGAAGGCAGAAAGACAGGAAATCAAGAACCCTTCCAAGGCTTTACCTGGAAGTGATATTCATCACTTTTGCTTATATTAGATTGACCAACACAAGGTTTGTGCCATTGCAGATACAAGAGAGACTCGGCCCCACCTCCTCAGGCACTGTGGCTTCTCTGAAACACAGCGCAGTTCCCAGCTAGATGGCGGCTTCCCACCTCAATTGTCTACGTCTCTCCCGCTCCTGTGTCCTATCCCAATGCCTGAGCTTGGTCCCCACCTGTGAATATAATCCAGAAACATAGGATGCTTATGCTGCTGGGGCAACCATCAGCAACCGGAGGCGAGAGTGAGCAATACATACCCCAGCATCCCCTTTCTTTGATAGCACAAATCTGAGACAGGGTCCACTTGATCCCTCAGAGGAGCCTCAGCAGGACTGAGCACCAGTCGCCCAGAGCTTTCCTCCCACTCCTGGCTCACATCCTCATTTCCTCACTTTTGTTTCCTGAGGTTATCCCAGCTTTGCTACACTGCACCCAAGTCTTCGTCTACAGGCTGACTTTTTCCCACTTATTTCTACAGTTAGTTCCTGAGAATCATGGACCACATGCTCCAGACACGCTGAACCATGCTTTGTTTTCTTGCACAAGCCTACATTTTCTACACTCGTGCCATTTGTCATTTTTCTATATTAATTAATCTTTCCTAATTTTAATGTTTGCAACTTGGGTTATTCTTCCTTTCTCATAGGAAATTATTGATTTCATGAGAAGTGAATTTAACTTTGTTGGGCATTTTCTGTCTTCCAGAATACATATATTTTCTTTTTTAGTATTATCTTAGTTCATGCAGATTCCTGTAACAAAAATACCCTAAACTGGGTGACTTATATATAAAAAACACTTATTTCTTACAGTTCTTGAGTCCAAAAGTTCAAGTTCAAGCCATCTGCAGATTGTGATAAAGGCTCATTTCCTGCTTCATAGATAGTAGGAAAGGCAAGCAAGTTTCCTCAGGTCTCTGTCTTCATGTCCTAGTCAACTCTCAAAGGCCTCACCTCTTAGTACTGCTTAATACTTGCAGGTTAGGTTTCTATGTATGAACCTGGAAAGGACATAATCAGACCCATGGAAGTACATTTGAGTGTAAACTCTCTTGAAGATACTTGGCAGTGTTCTCCCTGTGTGTGCAGTGTGGGGCTTCCAATACAAAAGGTTTAAATAACAATACAACCTTATCTTTTAATACCAAGGGCACTTAATAAATTTGAAATGCAAGGTAACCTAGAAAACAGTCTAGTTTACTGCATGGTTCAGCTGTGGTAATTTAAGCAGCCATAATTTAACACTGAATATGATCAAATCAGAATTACAATTCTGACTACAGGGCAGGAGATAATAGAGTACAGACATGGTAGGCAGAAGGAAGAGAATTCAAAAGACAACGCCTAAAACTGAAAAACCAAAGGGTAGCCATGCAACATGTTAAACTGAGACAAATCCGCTCAAGAGTTGATGGAGACTACCTTGAAGCAGGAAAAATAAAGAACAGACAGAGCAGGAGAGCTGCTAGTTTTCATAACAAACTTTGTGGAACCATTTGTCTTCAATACATAACTGATTTTCCCCCAAAATTCAGGATATAAAATGGCTTTATAAATAAATAAATCAGTTTCTAAATCTCTTTTCGGTTAATTTTCTTTATGGCTTATTATAAATGAAAACCCTCTCCACTTTTCTGGATCTACCAGGGTGGCTGTTAGTTTCCACTAAGTGAAGTGTCAGGCAGAGCTGGTTATTCCTATGAGGTTATGGGATCAAAAGGTCAGCCTTTCAGATCCAAGAGACAATTAAGTGCTCTGTCTTACTGTTTAAAGTATTATCTACTAGGAAAGTATGAAAAGTTAAATAGTGATTGTATGAAAATTACTTAAAGAACTGAGCACAGTAGAATGTACCTGTAGTCTCAGCTATTCAAGAAGCTGAGGTAGAAGGATCACTTAAGTCCAAGAGTTTAACTCCCTGTCGGGCATACTAGGGAAGGAAGGGAAGTTGTCTCAGAAAACTGAATTCCTGGAAAGACTCATATAACAATTTTCAAGAAAGAAAAAGAAACTTTCAGCTTAAGAAACATAGTGAGAACCCATCTCAAAAATAAATAATTCACTAAAAATATAACCTAGAAGATAATGAGCTCTTTTTGAACTCCATGGCACACTTCTGAGAAATTCAGATAAGCTCTGTACTTGAAGAAGTTGTCACAGCTCTTTTGTTCCATCTTTGCAAATGAGGGAGTAGATACAAATGCGAAACTGACTATGAACCACACAAATAGTCCTATACTTTTTGGAGATAGTCCTGCCTTGTGTTGATGATCTAATAGTCTCAGGTTTGGAGAAATGTATGTATTTAACAAATACAGGTTGAATTCCTATTATATGCCTGAGTGTATGCTAGACCCCAAGTTTATGAAGGTGTGCAACACAGATTCTGCTGTGGAAAACTAACCTCCTCACGTGTGCATGACTGGGGAAGGAGATATCCTGCTTAATTCTTTATTAGCTATATGGTCTTGAGTAAGTCACTAAGTATGTTGCATATTGTTACCAGCGTAAGTGAGCACATGTTTGTGTGTTTTATAAGGATCAGAAAATACTCAGAGCCCTCATCTGCTTGCTCGACAACTCAGATAAGCATAGACTTAGCTATTATTGGATGTGAAAGCCCAAGCAGGAATGAATAACTGGATGGAGGCCATGATGGGCTCTATGGATTACCAGAGCTGTTTGCACATTTTCTCCAACATCAAGGGCAGGTGACTCTCAGTTGGGCATCCTGGGGAAACAGAGGCAGCTGCCTCAGAAAACTCTGACTGCCTGGAAAGAATCATGAAATTTTTCAAAGGAGAAAAAGAAAAAAATTATTATATATATTATATATAAATAATAATTTTTCATATATCCCTAAATTTACAGGACTCAACTCTTCCAAAGTCTGACTGTTTTGACTATGTAGAGAAAGTTGCCACTTGAAAGAAATGAAATACTCTAGGCTCCATGATGAGAATTAGGTCAGGATCATGTGAGGAGATTTTTAGGCTGGTGCTGCATTCAATTGTCTATGCCCAGCACCTAGGGAAGGTTCTTTTCCCACTGTTTTCCTAGGTATTCATTTTAAGAAAGCCACCATGGGAAATACCTTTTCAAATGCTGTTTTATCTGAGGGAAGATCACAAGAGAGTACACACCTGTTTATTATGGGCAGTTTCCAAATCCACAAAAGAAACGTGCAGTCTAGAACAATGTTTCTCAGGCTTCTTTTTTTTTTTTTCTTTTCATTCCCACCCAAAGGAGAAAATATATTTAAAGTTAATTTAAATTAATTAGCAAACTAACTTCAAATGAGATTTCTCCCCTAAAGAGAGAAATTAAGGGCATGATGTTTTCAAGCAGCGCTGAGCATTGATGTGGGGGACACAAACCATTGTAATATATACCAATTTTAATCCCTTAAAAACCAATTTTTGCCTCCTTAATGACAGTATTACCTGTTGAAAATGCATGGAGAATTCTTTAATAGATTGAGGAAATACCCTACGGAATTCTCCCACCCACTTTTCCCAAGTCTCGGGCTACCTAGTGTGCTGTGTGCCTTAATATGTGCCTTATATGTGAAGCTGAAGACAAGGCCCTCTGGGCGCCAAGGAACCACTACAATGCAAAGGTCTTACGAGGCTTTGCCTACAACACCCCCAGTCTTAATACAGAAAGAATAAAGTAGTAGTGAAGTCAGCAACCCCAAGAGTTTTCACCAAGCAATTCAAGTCGAATGCAGATTGACTGTTTGATATTTATTCAACACCTACTCTGTGTTTATGGGATAAGATATTCAGCTGGGTTTGTGGACCTTTAACAATGCTAGATTTTCTTTGGTCATCTGCAGTGAAAACATTAGGGAGTCCTACAAGCAAGGATATGGAGGTGGTCTTCACACAAAAAGTACTTTACATCTTCACATACAGCAATTAACGCCTCTAAAAACATCTTACTCTGTAACCCTGAATCAAGGACAGTCCTCAGGGAAACAGAGGTATTAAGTACCTATACCAAACTCATTTTCCTCCTGGAAAATTCTAATAGGAAATGAATCAAAAGATGTAACTGAGTTAATAACACTTTGACTTAGAGGACCAAATGTCCTCACTGCTTACAGTAATTTGACTCTTCATATAAATGATTTCTGATTCAGAATGCTGTTTCTTCATCCTTAGTCTCTCATTGAAATTTCATACTTTTGCCAAAAATCTGATGCTCAGGAGAAATTAAAATCAACAGAAAAATTAATGGGTCAGATCTTTTAAAACTATGCAACTCTGTAGGACAATTCTACAGCAGAGAAAATTGGCCAGCTTGAGGGTATAATTAAAGGCAATTCAAGTCCAGATGTGGAGCAGGGTTAGGAAGATGAGGACAGATGCTCAATATCAAATCTCACAGGAGAAGTGGGAAGGAAGGGGAGGGGAGGTAACTGGAGGGAAGGTAAGTTATCCAGGTGATACTTAAGTGTAATTATGTCACCAAATCTATCTCTGCTGTATTGTCTTTATTCCATATCACTGGACAAAATGATTTTTAAACTCATATGTAAGTTCAAAAAGTTAAGAGAAACCAGACTGACAAAATTATTCAACATGAATCTCTAAAATTTAAGGTTGAGGCAGCCAACATGTTATTGTCACAGTCAAGTGCATGTCAGATGATAGAGGACATTTTCTACTTGAGAATTCAGCTGTATTTTATTAGGAACTGAGCATAAATATTAATTTGCACAAACTTTAGATTTATTTAGCAGCTTCAGCTAGTAGTTATTCAAAATGCCAGTGGGAAAATCATCAGACGACTTTTGCAAATGAGCAGAACAAACATATTGGGATATCGTAGGTATTTGTGTTGGGTCAAAAAGGCAAATAAAGGAACAAATGTAAACATATGTTTATATATGAGGATGCTATGGGCATTTATTTGCCAAGTTTTTACAGATCTGCTTATGAAATTGATGGATAAATAAAAGTGAGTTGACTGGCTTTTAACCAGCATTGAACCACTGAGACATACATGAAGCAGGTGGGTAACCTCTGCTTTGCTTCCCTGGTACTTTCTGGTACTGCTGGGATTCCTTAGGCAAGAAATCTTGAAATTATTTAATTTCATTGTTGGTGTTGCTTCTACAGTTCCATGAACATTATGAAGCACATGGGAAAGAGAAAGATGTAATCAAATTCACTTTTGTAAGACATACAATTGGAGTCAGAAACAACTAGAAACGAATAATTTTTCAGATATTTCATCTGATTTGACATAATACCAAGTGAAATGAATACTTGAAACAATTTGATTAGTGTAGAAAGTCAGTTTGAATAATTCTTGAATCAGGAAGTGTTTTTGAACTGAATATGTTCTGGTCTACTTACTTCAAATCCACTAGACATTTTGCCAAATCTCTTCTACATTTTCTGTTTTGTGAACATGCTGTTATTTGCATCACCTTTTCATGGGGTCCAGCCAAGGGCAAGTGGTAAAAAGATGATTGACATTTACCAATGATAAGAGTTTAGGTTTGTAGAAAAAGTCCTATGAACCATACACTTTTAATAATTCCAAAACAACTGGATTTTAAGTAGATGTCTCATTAAAAGTGATCTGAGCTGCACATGGTACTCAAGAAGCTGAGGCGGGAAGATTGCAAGTTCAAGCTCAATCTGGGCAATTTAGTAAAACCCCGTCTGATTTATAAAAGGGCTGGGGCTCAGTGGTAGAACCCTTGCTTTGTTAGCACGCACAGGCCGTGAATTCAGTCCCCATTACCACAAAAAAAGAGACAAACAAAAACAGAAGTAATCTGTATGACATATGTAACCAAATATAATATTGATTTTATACATTTAACTTACAATAGAAAGCACTGTGTGTGTGTGTATGTGTGTGTGTGTGTGTGTAAAATCCTTTATCAGACCTATGCCCTGGTTTGGAGAACAGTTGATTCTTTTTCCTTTTTTTTTTTTTTTTTTTTAATTTTAAAGAGGATAAAACCAAGGAAAATAAAACAGAATAAAACCAATCAAAACAAACCAGTATAAGTGATACAGGACTTCAAGACTTTACAAAACCAACAATAGTTCAATGCCTTTTGTTGTCTTCAGAAGAGCTACAGATGCCTTCGGACATAGTAAAAATCGCACAGAACAGAATAAAATAGAAACAATAAAAACAAAACAATGAATGAGATAAAGGACTTCAAAGTAAGCCAATAGTAAATCCAAAATGGCTACCATAATATGTCTTGCAATCTTTCAAATAGCTGCTCCTGCCAGCAGATTTAACATAATCAAACAAAACAAAAGAGAATAAAACCCAGCCCAACAAAACAATTAAAATGATATGGTTTCCCTTCAGGGATCACTTTCCGGTGAGGTCTGGTTCTCTCCCTCTGCAGTTCGCAAATGGTGCTGACTCAACAGAGCGAGGCTTGGGTGTAGCTGTCCCCACTCCAGCAGCAGCCTGTGCATGGCCCTAGTTTCCAGGCAGGGATCACCTCCTAGGTGAGGCTGAGGCCTAGTTCTCTCCTCCACAGTCTACAAATGGCACTGACTCACAGAGACAGGCTTGAGTGTGGCTGTCCCCACTCTGGCAGCAGCCAACACATGGCATTGGTTTCCAGGCAGGGCTCACCTCTCCAGAAAATAGTTAATTCTTATGTATTATTATATAGATAATCGAGAAGCAACAATCCTGTCAGTGTCAGTGTCTTAGGTTATAGCAGTGGTTCTCAATGGAAACATTTGGCCATGTCTGGAGACATTTTCAGATGTCACAATTGAGTAGGCCTTGGCACTTAGTGGGTAGAGGCCAGGAGTGCTGCTTTAAAAATCCTCCAGGGCACAGGACAACGTCCCATGACAAAGGCCTATCCAGCTCCAAATGTCAATAGTGCCAAAAGAAAGAAACCCTGGATCGTGACAAAGAAAATGAAATGAAACTTTTTTCAGGAATAACTGCTGGGTCTCAGAACATTTCTCCATATGATTACAGGGTGGAGGGAAGAGAAAAGCACAGAGCTGGAAGTTATGAGTTATTTCCACTCATTTCTCTATCAATAAGTCTTTTTTTAAAAAAGGACTAAATGGCTTAAAAGTAGTCATGAGTCACTTAGACAAATTATTTATAGGACCCTCAGTTTCCTGATAAGTTAAATAAAGACCTCAAAGTTTTACAACTAGAAACCTTCCAGTTGTGCTTCCCAATTAATCCAGAATTCAATTTCATGTAGTATTTGCCATTTTCAAATTTTTTCTACATCCATCATCACATTTACTTACATAACATTACTTAGCAGCTAATAGCATTGACATAATTTAGGTACTTAGAAGAAATACATAATCCTATCTATGTTTGGAACTTTCCAAGAGACCAGTTTTCCCCTCCACCCCTGAACCCCACCAAGATTCAGAGGCTGTGTTTCCTCCTCTGGAATCTGGGTTGGGCTTATGGCTGGTCCTGGACAATACAATCAGTTCCAGTGCCATGCCAGTCTCCGTTCCGGGCCTAATCATTTTCAATTTTTTTATCATTAATTTTATTCATATATTTTAGGTATACATAATGATAATATTCACCATATGGAATTTGTACCTGTACATGTTATATCTTGATTCTTCTTTTTCCCTCTTCCCTCTCCTCCCTTCAACTCCTCCTCCTTATTTATAAAAACTTTTTTCCCATTTTTCCTTCTATTTTTTTTCCTTTTTCCTTCCTTCCCCCCTCACTTTCCTAGTTCCTTTTCCCATTTGAACACTTTCTTCCTATCTCACAATATCTATTATACATTTTGGTCCTTATTTACACTTTCAGTTTCTCATGTGTGTCTAACAGTTTTGTTTTCAAAGTCTCAGATCCAAGACAGAACAATGGCTATAGCAGCAAACAAGTCCAGTCTGGGAATCAGCATGATGCGCAGGCCTCTGACAGACTGGGAACAGCCAGATCCTAGCCGCTTCCCGCACCCAGGCTGGCAAACAAGAAGTACCAATCTCCCACACACACACACTCGCCATTGATTTCATAATGTTTTGAAGTCCTGTATCTCTTCCACTGGTTTGTTTTGATTGGTTTTATTCTGTTACATACTCTTCAAAATAAAACTAGAAAATACTTCATGTAAAATAATTTAGAGCAAAAAAATCAAAGGGCAAAGTGCTGGTGAATCCAGTTTGTCATTACTTACTAAATGCAGTCAAAATACAAACAAGTCTCTGTTCACCAAATTCTTTGACATATGATCAGAATTTTAAAAAGACTATTTTAGTAGTGGGTAACTATAATCATACCAGGCAAAGATAAGGAAGCTGTGTATTTTTGGAATTCAAAGTTGTGAGAACAGATGAGATTACATAAAAAAATTATATGGATGGAAACAGCCAGCAGTGAGGGTAACACAACATGGACTGGCTTTAAAAAGGTGCTAAAAAAGGACATGTGGGGCCAGGAAGAGAAACAAGAAGGCAATTCACCTTTCCCATCAGCCAGCAGTAACTGTAGGCTGGGAGAAGAAACAGGAAGCCAATTGGCCCTTCCCATGAGCCAGTGGTAGGTAACTGTGGGCCATTAAGAGAAACAAGAAGCATCCTTTGCATGAGCCATCAGCGGCCACGTGGGGCAGGCAAAAGAAGCAAGAAGCCAGTTTGCCCTTCTGAGCCAGCAGGTGTGTGGGTTGGAAGACAAGAAGAGCCCCCCACCCCATCCCCACCCCTGTCCCCCATAATCAACCGACTAATTCAGAGAATCACAGACTGAGCTGATAGCAACTGAGGTACAAAAGCAATTTAATGCTTATATTGTTTGATTGACTTTGCAGGACTGAAGCTGGTAGTCTGAGCACCTATTTAGAAGATAACAATATGCAATTTTAGCAGCTATGGGGGATTTTCTTCTGTCTTGTTTTTGAAATCCAATATTGTTCTCACTGCCTTGTTTCGTTCTGTTTTATTGTTTTGTTTTCTTCAATCTTGTTTTGCTTGGTTTTATTCTGTCCTGTTTTGTTTTATTTTATTATGTCTAATGGTATGGGCAGTAATTTTGAAGATAACAAGAGGCATCGTGGTAGCCATTGTTGCTTTCCTATTATCCTGTTTTGAAATCTTCTATCACTTTCACTGTTTAGTTTTGATTGGCTTTATTCTGTTTTATTTTGTTTGTTTTTATTCTCTTTAAAATAAAATTAAAAGGAAGGCAGCTAAGCCCCCAACTGTGAGCCAGGCAGAGTGCAGACCAGGGAGAACCAGGAAGGCAGCTAACCCCCTGCTGGTGAGCCAGCTAGAGCATGGACCAGGGAGAACCAGGAAGGCATTTAAGACCCTGCCTGTGAACCAACTGGAGCACGGACTGGGCAGAACCAGGATGGATGCAAAGTCCCAACCTGTGAGCCAGCCAGCATGCAAAATGGGGAGAACCAGGAAGGAAGCTGAGTCCCTGTCTGTGAGCCAGCCTAAAACTGGTAGTCTGAGCAACTATTTACACTGGCAGCAATATGCAATATAGTAACTATTGTAGATTTCCTACTGTCCTATCACTGTTTTGTTTCATTTAATTGTTTTATTCCCTTTAAAATAAAAATAAATACATTAGCAAAATAAACAAATATAAGGATTATGAAAAAATAAAAAAGTAAAAATTCTTTAAAAAAAAAAAAAAAGGTGCTAAAAGACCAGACAGGGGCCTACAAACAGGACCAGGAGGGGACAGGCTTTCTGAGTCTGAGAGAAATGGACTGGGAAAACATTGGGCTGGGGGTTGGTGTCTAGTCATAACAGGCAGAGATGTTAAGGGGTTTAAAAGGCAGAGTGAGCTTTTGCACTAGGGTCTGAAGGCAGACTGCTGATGGGGAGAAGTGAGAGGTGACACAGTTATTGGAGAGCAGGCATAGTGATACAGAACAATGAATTTTCCTATCCTCAATGATTTTCAGTGATTAAGAAACAAATCAAGGCTATCCCAAGGTCCAAATCCACAGCAGCAAGTGTTCTAACAAAGCAGAGATACAGTTCTGTGTCCATGGAAGCCGAATAGTAGAAAGCCAAGGACGGAAGTGAGATTACCTCTAGACTGGGACTTGCAAACCTGAGCTCTAGTCCCGCCTCCCTGGTCCCTGCCCTAGCAATACTGGGCAAGTGCAGTGCTTCTGGAAAAGTCAGGAGGAACCCATTTCTAAGATCATTCCTAGCTCCAAAGACCTGTGTGCTAAGGACAGGAGACTTGCACAGGAGGAGAGATGGGGGAAGGGGACCTGTACAAACCAACACATAAGGTGGTAAATTAATGCCCTTAAAAAAAAAAAAGTAGTAAACAGCAATTTAAACTGCCATTCAAGGGACAGAGATGTAGCTACATAGTAGCACACTCGCCTGGCGGGTATAAGACCCTGAGTTCACCTCCAGCACTACAAAAACATAAAATAAATACAATGTCACTCAAAATGCCTATGTCAGCTACAATAATAATGAAAGTATTTCCTTCTTTGTTAATTGCACAGCTGAGGCTCTTCAGATGAGGATGAAGTTGTTGAAAAGAAGTATAATCTGGGGTTAGGGTTTTAGCTCAGTGGTGTAAGTGCCTGCCTAGCAGGCATAAGGTTGTGAGTTTGATCCCCAGTACCAAGAAGAAGAAGAAGAAGAAGAAGAAGAAGAAGAATCTGTTTCCCTAAATCAAGGGTCAGTCATTAAACTAGAACCCACAGGACAAATTCAGCTGCTGCCTGGTTTTGCAAATAAAGTTTTATTGGAACACAGCCAAGCCCGCTCATCAACATATTGACTATGGTTTCTTTCACACAGTAAAAGCAATGCTGAATAGTTTCAGCAGAACTGTATGGCCACAAAGCTGAAAATATTTACTTCAGAAGTTCATCAAGTTCTACTCTAAACCAATGGTTCTGGGCCCTAACTACACATTGCACTCAAATGAAGAATTTTACTTAAAAATTTAAAAAATACTAATGCCCACTTAATTGGTCTGAGAAATAATCTGGGCATGAGGTTTGTAAGAGACATCCATTTCTGTGATTTTAATGTGCAGACAGTGTTGAAAATCATTACTGTAGTTTCCCTGAACCAAACAACTTTAGATTAAAGATTAGATCTCCTGAAAGCAACATACCCACATCGCATTTTAGGTCTCCCTAGAAAGGAACTAAAAGCAACTATTGCTATTCACATCTCTATTTTCACAGAGAAATTATATGGTAAGTGTCTACATAAAGAATATTTCTCAATCTTTTGAACAACCAAAGCCAGGCATTGACTAATCTTCTTCTGAATGTCCCTGATAAAAGGAGCTATTCCATAAAGTCTGAAATTCAATGTCAAGGGGAAAAAGTGATGTTCTTGATAAACCTGTAAACTCCCTTTTGCTCAACAACTGGAGCCACAAACACCAAACACTTACTTGCTTTACCTTCCTATCCAGGAAGTGAAGTGGTGCTAAATAGGAGGGATTACGATCAGTCCAGGTGTCTTGTGTACCTGTTTATTTGGTCCTTTTATTGGGCTTTGCTTTGGTCATATTTTTGATTATTCTATTTATTTGATCATAGCTCAATTATTTAGATAGTTATTCTAAAATGTCAAATATTAATAAGTGGTAGTATACAAAGGTTCACTTCATACAAATACAGTAATGTGGTGGTTTTAAAACATGCTGAATGTTTCAACATTCCCATTGCCAAAAAGTGAGATCTAGGTCCTTCCCCCTTAAATCTGGGCAGCTTTCATGGTAGGTTCCAAACAGAGTACCTTACCAGTGATGCCACGTGTCCTCCAAAGCTATGTCCCCAAAGACAATGTCTCATTGGAAACATGCAACAATTCCAAGCCACTATCTTAATCCATCCAGCCTACTATTACACTGTACCAGAAATAAAATGATTTATAAATAATAGCAGTTCATTTCTCACAGCCGTGAAATCAGGGAAACCCAAAATCAAAGCACCAGTATATTCAGTATCTGCCAAGGGCACACATTCTGGTTCATAGAAGGCACCTTTTCATTGTGTCCCTCCATAGTGGATACTCCCTGGGGCAAGCTCTCTTGGGTTACCTCTTTTAAGGGCACTAACCTCATTCATGAAAGTTCCACTCTCCTGAGCTAACCACTTCCCAAAGGCCCCACTTCATAAATTAATCACTTTGGAGTTTAAGATTCTAACATATGAATTTGGGAGTGGGGGACACAAATATTCAGACAAACATTGTAGCCACCATGTAAAGAAGTCCCACCTTCCATGAGGCTGTCACACTCTGGAGAAATACAAACTAACCCATGTAGAAAAACTACACAGGGAGGACCTGCGATGACATAGAGAGAAAGCAATGCCTGGCCAGAGTCCAGGTTGTCTAGTGTCCTACTTTTCCAGCTTCTGTCCCATCTGCCAATAATCACAGGGGTGGCTCCAAGTTAGGCGCACCCAACCATGCTCTTCCTGAATCTCTGACCCTCAGAGACAAAGAGAGATAAAATAATTGTTGTTTAAAATGAGTATATTTAACTTGTTTGTTAAGCTGCAATAGATAAGCATATCCACTATAAGTATATCCACAACAGTAGCATACATAATAATCTACAGTAAAGAAGACTTTGTATCTCTTCTTCTCAATTTCCCTATAGCCTACTCAGAAAATACCATTGGCAAGAAACTTTATCCATTCAGGAAAAGATCAATAAGGAATATTAAAATTATTAAGCAAAGTGTTTAATAGAAAATCACGCAGGTGTGAGTGTCTTTTACAATGGAATGCTCTGTTACCATCTTTAACAGAGTAATCAAGGAAGCATCACGAATAGTGGAACAGTTGGACAGATATTACACCCCTGCTTCTATTGTGCAATACGAAATATCCTTCATTGCCACCCATGAGGTATTAGCACCAACAATGTCTAACTTTAATCCAACCAATCCTTTAAATTTAACATATATTGTATAGCAATCACAGGAAAGAGAAACAAGAAAAATAGTGTGAGAAAAACATCAGATAAATCTATAATTTATAATACACAATTCTACAAGATCCTGGTCTACTTTCATTTTTAAAAATGGTGAAGATACTGTACTAGATTAAGAGAAACCTAAAGAACATAACACTGACAATCTAGTGTAGTGTCATATCTGTTACATCCTTGCTTGAAAAGAAACATCCATAAAAAACATTAAAAGGAAAATTAGGATTATTGCAAAATGGACCGCATCTTAGTCACTTTTCTCAACCCTGGGACACAGTACCCAACATCTAAAACTTAAAGAGAGAGAGGTTTATTTTGCCTCGTGTTTCAGTTCATGTCAACTGGGTTCAAAGAAACAATACAGTAGAGGGAAATGGCACAATAAAAGCTGCTCACATCATGGCAACCAGGAGCCAGAGAGAAAAGGAGGAGACTGGGAGGGAGGTACAACCTTCCAGGTCATGCCTTCTGTGACCCTGTTCTTCAAACTAGACCCTGCTCCTAACAGCAAGCCAGACATAAACCCACATAACCCAATCACCTTCCAGAAGCCCCAGCTCTGAGTGCACGAGACTCTTGGGGGCCATCTTGACATAAACCAGAGCAGACAGGTTATAGTGGTATTTTAAAAATGATCAATTATATTATAAATGATAATAGCATTGCAGTCAGATACATGAAGATACATGATGAAGTATTTAGGGAAAGTATAAAATCTGTAATTCAAAGTAGTCCAGTAGCAAAAGCAACAACAACAAAAAAGATAAAAATGAAGCGAATATGGAAAAACGTGATGCATTTGTTTTTGTTTTTTGAGGCAGGGCCCTACAGTGCCCAGGGTGGTCTTAAACTCCTGGACACAAGTGATCCTCCCAAGTACTGAGATTACAAGTGTGTGACCATGCACCTGGCTTAGGAAAAATGATAATAATTGTTAAACCTAGGTGGGATGTTGCTGGATATTTGTACTCCTATTCTTACTACTTTTCAGTATGCTTGAAATTTTTCATCAAAAAAAGTTTCAAAAGCTTAAAATCTCATCGACAAGAATATTTTTCAAAAACTTCACCTATTATAATGTTTGTGATTCACTGCAATTAAATATACATTCTCTGGACCAATAAACAGCTGACGCACATTCCCTTCAGTGTCACCTATCTTATCCAGGCTAATTTGGTTGAAAGGAGCAGAGATGCCCTATTCCCTCAAGCTTGGTCAAGAACCCAGGTTTATTACTAAGCTCTAATGATCTCATGAAGAATCAAGGATGGGAATAGAGGAGACCTATCCTAGGAATTGAGAATTTAGCTCAACGGAATTTGAGAGGGTATTTGTGAAGTCTGCATATTTATCTCCAGGGACACATATTCTTCCATCCGTCTGCATCATTCTTGCTTTCTCAGGCTCCTTCTCTTTTGCTCTCCTCCTCAGTGCTTTGGTTTCTCACCATCACTGTCTCTCTGGACCCAATTCTGATTGCAGGGAACTGTGTTCCCCATCTAATTGGCTGAAGTCTTCTTTGTTTCTTAACTCTGATTCACTGGAGCAAGAACCTGAGTGGTGCAACCCATCAATGTGTGCCCTTCAATCAGTCCAACTATGCCCAATGAAGAATTTGACCAAGTGGTCAAAACCATGGCTGCTGATATATTAAGGGCTCAAGGCAGGTAAATTCCCTCATAGGGGAATGAACAGGGCGCACAACCTCTAAAGCTTTGCTGTTTGACAGAGATCATCCTGAACCACAAGGAGATTTTTGCAGAGGAAATTTAGAGAGGAAATTTAGAGAGGAAATTTCTGAGTTTCTGTATCTCTGCCCAGGACTATGGTGTGCCATGAGATCATTGTCTGACTGATTAATATAAAGTGGCTATATTTCCAAACACAGGGATTATGCATAACTGGTCTGAACTGAACACTTACCTGAAACAAGATGAAATGAATTGGCCAATCTGTTGCATTTGAGCCACACAAATCAACAGGACTTTCACTGAGACCTAATATTACTCTTCCTTTATTTAATCCGTAAACATGTATGGAATGAATGTCTACTTTGTGTCTTATACTTTGCTAGGAGAAACAGTGGTGTACAAAAGAAGAAGACAAAGTTTCTTCATATAATGATAGCATACATGCATTCCTGAAAGTATAAATAATGAAAGCAATGCATCAATGGCAAGAACTTAGGTCATCGTAAGCTAAGTGTAAGAAGAGAGCCATGAGTATGAAGAAAGACAGTAAAGCTGGAAATTCAGATAAAAAGCTTTCTAAAAGGAGTTTGGTCTCCAAGGATAGTAAGAAATTTTGAGGGATACTCTTCAGGAGAGGGAGAACAAGAAGACCAAATGTAAGTAATACACCAGGAAAGTCTAGAAAATAGATACCAGGGTAATAAAAGGGTTTTACTGAAGATAAGGGAGGTCTTTCTAAAAAGGCAGCTGAGACCAGATTGGGGTGGGAGGGCCTGGAATGCTGTGATGATGAGCTCCGTTTTATGAGCAAGGCTCTGGAGTCAGGAAGGGACAGGATGAGATAATGTTTTAGGAAGTGCTGGTGTCAGGAGGGGGTTGAGAGGCCAAAGAGCTTTGCAATTTACAAAGCATCTTCACATATGAGTCATCTAATTCTCTCCTGGCAAATGGTTTCTTATGAGGCTTTTAGAGACTGGTACAGGGCAACATTCAGAAGTCTACACAGACTAGAGTTACAGCAATTAAAAAGAGTAAGTTACTGGCGCCAGAATGGTCAGACAGATCAATGAAGCAGAATGTAATATCTGGAAATGGACCCAAATATTTATGTTTATGCATAAATGTAATATTTTATCATAGTGAAGAAAAGAATAATTTAATAAACGGTTTTAAGGCAATTGTCCAACCACCAAAGGAAATAATAGATAAGATGCCTGCCTAACTATTTTAATAAAAAATTTTTTTTGAATGGATAAACAGTGAATCTTGAATTTAGCATATATTTAATAATCTGCAAGTTTGTAAAAAGAGAAAGAAAGAGACAGAGAGAAGCCAGGCTTGGTGGTGCACGCCTTTAATCCCAGCACTAGGGAGGCTGAGGCAGGAGATCCTTGGGAGTTTGAGACCAGCGTGGGCTACAAAGTGAGTTCAAGGCCAGCCTGAACTGCATAGTGAAACCCTGTCTCACAAAACAGGGCCAGGGATTTAGCTCAGTGGCCTAAGCGCCTGCCTGGCAGGCGCGAAGTTGTGAGTTTGATCCTCAGTACGAAAAAAAAGAGAGAGAGACAGAGAGGCTTCCAAAATTCTGATTTAAGCACTAAATTGGACCACAGGACCTAGGTTCTGTTGGGCACACAGTAATAAATACAGGCTTAAAGACTTAATATAAAAGATGCAACTATGAAAGCATTAAAAAATAAATTAATATTTATCCCAGTTTCCTCACTCCTCCCATGGAGCATAGCTACATATTCTGGACACTGTATTAAAAGCAAACACAAAAAGACAATGGAAGGTCGAAAAAAGAAGGCAGCCTGGCTAGGTACCTCGGGAGCTAAGGCAACTTCTGTACGTTGTGTTTTGTTTTGGCCTCATGAATTGCAGCCCAAATGATGGAAAAGTCAGAAATTCGAAAACACTATCAAGTTCAAGCAGACGAAACAAAAAACCCAAAACTTTCTTTCCAGCCAAAGGAACAGGGAAGAGGGAGCCCAGCAGGATAATATCTACCAGAGTCAAACACTGTGGCCTCACCACTGCCAGGAAAAACAGAGCCAGACTTCTGTCCCCCACCGGAGGGAGCCAAGGCCCTCTCTGTTACAATTACATCAAAGAAGGCCTAGTGCACAGTGGTCCCAGCTAAAATGAGTCATTCCATGTAGAGGTTATGTAGGGAACAATAACTAGGCACCTCTCCCCTACCCAGCCCCAGAAGAACAGCAGAGACCAGAGAGAGACACTGCTTCCCACCTCACCCAGCAGTAACCAGGAACCTCTCTTGCAGAGTACCAATAAAGGCCAGAGAGTGAACTTGATCATAATTTCACAGGGCAATATTGCCCCCTTTCTCCCTGCCTTGAACAGTGTCAGGAAAAAAAAAGGCTACAACAAATTATTTAAATAAGATCTACAATCAGGTAACATGTATTCATCCATATCCCATTGCTATAATGAGATACCTGAGGCTGGGTACTTTATAAAGGAAAGGGATTTACTAAGCTCACAGTTTTGGAAACTGAAAGTCCAAACAGGTGTTGGCACTGGAAAAGATCCTCTGGGCCGCATCATCCCATGGCAGAGAGCATCATGGCAGAGCATGTGTGAAAGACAGAGCTAGCCTAGAAAAGAAGAAGAAGAAGAAGAGGAGGAGGAGGAGGAGGAGGAGGAGGAGGAGGAGGAGGAAGAGGAGGAGGGGGAAGAAGAAGAAAAAGAAAAAGAGCAAGAGGAAGAAGAAGAAGAAGAAGAAGAAGAAGAAGAAGAAGAAGAAGAAGAAGAAGAAGAAGAAGAAGAAGAAGAAGAGGAAGAAGAAGAAGAAGAAGAAGGAAAGAAAGTTACAGCTGGAGTGGGATAAGGGAGGCAGGCTTGCTCTATTTTATAACAACCCTCATGCAAGAACTAACTCAGGGTCCCATAAGAAATGCCTTTATCTCTTCTGAGGGTAGTACCTCCAATGATCTCCCTTTAGGCTCTCCCTCTGGAAGGCCCACCAGCTCTCATATCACCATACTGAGAATACAACTTCTATCACATGAGTTCTTGGGGGTCAAAGTCAGACCATACCCAAAGCACAGCAACATAATTTCCAAAACATCCAGATTTCAACTGAAAATCATTCATCATACTACCAGTAAGAATCAGGAAGAGACCACAGCTTGGATGAGAAAAGAGAATCATCAGATGCTGTTGCAGGTGAGATGGCCCCCAAAAATAAATATATCCATGTTCTAATAGCTGGATCCTGTGAACATCATCTTATTCAGAAAATAGTCTTTGCTAATGTAACTAAGGATTTTGAGATGAGATTATTCTGGGTTGCCCAAGTGGACCCCAAATTCAATGACAAGAGTTTGTATAAGAGACAAAACACAGCATACAAACAGAGGAGAACGCTATGTGAACACAGAGCAAAGTTTGGAATTATGCAACTTAAAGCCAAGGAATGACACGAGTCACCAGAAATTGAAAAAGGCAATGAAAAACTCATACTCAGAGCCTTCAGAGAGAACAGCCATTTCCACAACTTGATCTCAGATCCTGGCTGCCAGAATGATGGGGTGGGGGGAAATATGCTGCATTAGGCTGTGCTGTACTTTGTTACCTTTGGAAATTGTCCTATGAAACTACTGAAGGCAACAACATCAAGATAAAATAACTGCTAGAATTATCTGACAGGGATGTGAAAGCAGTCATCATAAAAATGCTTCCATTTGAAATAAATTTGAAAATAGAAGGTATAAAGAACCAAATGGAAAATTTAGAATTAAAAATATAACCAAAAATTTAAAAATTTTATGAATGAGTTTAGTTAGTAAAATAGAGATGGCAGGAAAACTCAGTGAACTTGAATACAGAAATACAGAAATTAACCAATTGAATAAAAAGGAGGAAACGGTCTGAATAAAAAACAAAGGAAGCCCCAAGGACCATAGGACTAAAACAAAATATCTCACATTTGTGTCATTGCAGCCCCAGAAAAAAATAATCTTCAGGAATGGTGGGCTAAAATACCATTAAAATGTTAAAGACTAAAATGGAAAAAAAAATAATAATTCATTTGTGTGATAGACCAAGAGTTAATAACCCTGGGCGAGCTCTGGTTTAGGGTCCCTCTCTCCTCATATTCCTTCTAGAAATCTCTGTCAAGGGGATCTTTCTTGCTCACAGTTCATTCTCTTTCTCAGTCAAAGTGAATGGACAGAGGTGGTCATTTGATAAAGGGTTCTTTATACATAGGTTACCAACAACCCATGACGAATCTTTCCAGGAAAAAAGAGATCACAGTTATCTGCCGAGTCACTCAGTTTCTCTTTCAACTACTGCTATAAACTACAGATGATCCTTGGCATATGATAGGGTTATAATCTAATAAACCTATAATAAATTGAAAATATTATGTCAAAAATACATTTTGACTTAACCTACTAAGCATCATAGCTTGGTGACACAGTACACTGTAGACCCAGAGTACGACTGTTTACCCTCATGATTGAAAGGCTGACTGGGGACAGCAGGTCACTGCCACTAGTCAGCATTGCAGGAGAATCTCATTCTGCGTACCAGAAATCCACAAAACATCAAAATTCAAAATTTGTAAATACTACAGTGTTTGCAAAATGCATGTCACTTTCACATCATCATATAATCAAAAAAATCCTAACTCAAACTGACCACACATGTATCTACTACAAGTATAAAACACCATATGGAATTAGGACTAAGGTGAAAGTAATTATTGTATTGTCAGAAAACCTGTACACTAACTGACAAGAAATTGTGTTAATAATATACTGGTAAATATTAAAAAGAAAATCTGAAAATAAATATACGTATGTCAAAAAATGAAAAATGAACCAGAGTTAAATAAAGAAAATTACCAGATTTGCTCTTGTTTTTTGTTGTTGTTGTTGTTTTTGGTTTTGTTTTTTTGGTTTTTTTGTTATTTGTTTGTTCAGTTTGGTTTTTGTTTTTTGCTGATTTAAATGTTCTACTACTCTAACAACAAATATGGATTATTTCCTTAATTGTTAAAGTAAAAATAACTTGAAAAACTGCAACAGTTTTTCTTTTGCTTTGTTTGGGTTTAGTTTTTATTTGAAATTCACATAACCTATAAATTCTAGTCTAGTTTTAGCTGAGAAAATTAGATTCGTTTTAACATTTAAATGAGAAGAATATCTGAGTCAAAAACGCCCCTTCCACCCACACACTAAGTGGGACTGGTAGAGCAAAGCCATTTTTTCTTAAACTATGTGCCCTTTATTAAATTATTACTACCAAGGAAAGCTATAGTGAACAGAATAAAGGGAAACGTGTGTGTAAGGATATATGCTATTGAAAGAACATGAAATTTATCTTATTTATTTTTCACCACATTCAAATACTAGATTATAAGACCAAATAATAAAGCAGTAAAATTGACGTTGTGTGAGCATACGCACATGCTCGCACACACAGACACACACAGATACATACAGGCACACACAGATATACACAGGCACATAGATACACACACAGGTACACACAGTGACACACAGACACACCAGACAACACACAGACACACAGATACACAAACAGGCACACACACAGACTCACAGACACACACAGACACACACAGGCACACATAGGCACTCCAAGTCTCCTGCGATAGCCAGTGTAACAAAGATGAATTCCAAGAGCAGGGTCCCCCAAGGCAATCATCACACAGGTTAAGGTAAAGCAATTGAATTTGTTGAAAGTCATACGTAGTTTTTACAGGAATCTCACAGAGGCTCGCCAAGAACTCTCAGAACCTACAAAATCCCTTGCTCAGCAGTAACAAAGTTGTAATTGAAAGCTGTGCCTTTAAGACCACAAAAGAATTGTTAAAAGAACCACTGTTATCATGTAAAGTACCAGACCTAGTAATTTATACTCAAACCCCACTTGGCCCTAACTGTTAGTTATGGCCCAAATTACCCAGGAAAGTACATGAGCCTCTCCATTTGTGCAGCTCGAAGAACATTCGGTGTTGTAAAAGAGAAAGGAAACAGACACTGACTGAGGTCCTGGCCTCTGTTCCACATGACACCAGTGTTTCCTGAGCTTTGGCTCATTTAATCTTCACTTGTGCTTTGCAGAGTTCTCACTTGTCTTCAATATAAAAAAGATAACCAAAACTCAGACTAAAAGAAGCTGGTGGGGGGCATATAATTTAATTTAAATTAGCTAAGTTTTGAGAAAGCTCAGAAAAGCAAAGACTTTCACATAAAACTTCAAAACACACACATTTATGTTCTTTCCTAAGTCGATGCTATCTGCTCCCCACCCCCACTGCCACCAAACCCACCATGCCTGCCCTAAGTTTCAGGTACCGCTTAGCACTCTCTCTCCACTGCTATTAGAACCTCTTCCCAGGAGGGACTGCTACATTTGGCCCTGTAAAACCCTTCAATGTAGACACTGAAAATATTGCTCTCTCCCCTTGGAGAGTTTCGTTTTCATCAGGAATTCCTCTGGCTTCCCACCACTCTGAAGCAGCTCCCCTTTCTATACTTTTGAGATCCCAATAGCAGGCGTCATCAGTGGACACTGCAGGGTAAATAGGATGCTAAGAAAAAGCACCCTCAGTACCAGCTATGTAATTTGTAGGGGCTGGTACAAAATAAAAATGCAGGGTCTCATGTGCAAAACTGATTAAGAATTCCAAAACTAAAATAGCAAAGCATGAAACCAAGCACAAGGCCCCTCTAAGCAGGGTGCCGTGGGCAACTGTCACTGCCCATAAAACCAGCCTGGCCCACTGGACTAATTTCTGCCACACCCTAGGCTCTCCTGCTCTGGTCCGGAGCTGTGCCTCAGGCTTGTGCTTTAGAAATGCAGGCCCACGTCTTCCCCTGCCTCCCTGTCCTCAGCCTCAAGGCCAACCCCACAGTCCTGTGCATCTTCTCCCACAATCCCACTACCCACAAGGGAGCACTGTCCATCCCACACCTCTGAAGACAAGTGCACGTGACATTTGCAAGGTAAGGATCTCATTTGTAATTTCTGGGTTACAGCGAAGGCACAGTGATAACAACAGGGGATGCGGAGCTTCTGAGAGTTATCAAGGCAGGGTCCCCTGGTTGCCAGGGCCAGACCACCTTGGGAGTTGTCTCAGCTGACACACCTTCAGCTTTTGTATCTGGAAATGAGACTCATAAGCAGTCCTATCCCATGGAAAGGCATTTGGAAGGCAGTGCCACTTACGTTGATTCTCAGGCAGGATCCAGAGCAAGGAAACACGCAGTTCCCTTGTCTGGGACCTGTGTTTCAGCAAGCTCTTTACCTAGCTCCTCCAAGCCTCAGTTCCTAACCTGTGATGTGGAGATAATAACATACTGAGCTAGGAGGAGCAGACTAAAACCTGAGACGCGGTTTAAGGAGCATGCAGCTAAAACCACACACCCTGGCATTTTCAACCTCTCAAATCCTCCCCACCTAGGCATCTGTCCAAAATGTTCATAGTTCCAGGGGAATAAGATAAAGGGTGAAAAGCAACAGAACTTGCTTTTATGGTGCCCATTCAGGGGCTGCCATTAGAAACCCCACCCTTGCACCTCTCTGGAGATCTGGACTGTACCTGGCATGGAGGTCTCAGGGAGGGTATTTATTTCAAATCCCTGAATTGGAGGCAAAACCTGACTCTGCAATCACCCCTTCCTATGACACTAGCTACTGCAACACTGGGGTCAAGACCAACATTGGGTATTTCATAGTGATAAAGCCACAGTGAGTCCTCCCACTGGGAACCAGACAGTGGGGGGTCACCAAAGGGAGCTGCAGTAGCAGCAGGAGCAGAAGGCACTTGGTTTCAGAGAGCACCTGCATAGCCTGTGTTCCCACCACTGTCCCATAGCCCAGAGCAGGAGATGAGACGAAGGCTGGGCTGCCAAGTGTTCATTTGATAAGTGATGCCCAGGAGTAGGTATGAGGGACAGGGAATGGAACAGAGTAGGACAAGGACACTATCAGCTTCCCAGCTTTCCTGGGTTTTGTGAAGTAAGTTTCAGCAGAGACTTCTTGGAGAAAGAAAGAAGGAGACATTTACTCTCTTTCCCAATGGCCAAAAGTTAATTAGCATTAACTATTGTGCTTCTTCATGGAGCTCACACTCGAAGCCAAGATATCAGAGAAGCCCCAGGACACAAAATGTCTTGTAGACAATTTAAACTAAGGAGAGCCTCCCTCTGATTATACTTAGACAGTTGGTTGAAACCTGTCTAGCACTAGTCACTGCAATAAAACCTGAAGCAAAATGTAGGACCAGAGAATTTGCAATGTTCAACACAGAAAAAGAGTTATTATGAAGATGAACAGGTAAAAGGTGAAGGCAAACACACTTAGTTCAGAGCCTGGCACACAGCAAATGACTTTTGTTATTATAGGTGGTCTTGCTAAACAAGTCCTATCCTCCTCAGAACAGAAGGTATTTCCTGCTATAAAAACAGGTGTCATTTCCCTCTATTTGACCACTTGCATGTTGGAGTCTCTCCAGATCTGGTGACACACAAGACCCTGGGCTTCTCAGCGGGGTGTATCCTTGCAGGATGTTCTTTCGCTATTCTTTTCCATGGGAAGCTTTGTTTTAAATAACCAAAAGAACGTAAAACATGTACAGTTAAGAAGTTGACCAGAAACTTTTGGACATTTTCCTTCTTTCTTTTTTAGGAAGGTGACTATTCAAACAATGAGATCATAGCCACAGAAAGGTTTCTTCAGTCTAAAGTTAGGGGAAAGCAAATAATCATTGAGTTACAGCCCAAAAGATATCAAGGAAATAAATGAGAATTTAACCAGCCCAGGATGATCGAGAAAATCTTCCAAATCACAGGGGACATAATGGTCATTCCCAACATCATTTCTCAGATGTGAGGACTCATGTGAGACATTTGATTGAAATTTGAAGTCAATAACTTCAAGCACAAAGAGAGAGTTCCAATCTCCAATAATTTAGCCTTAAAATCTTTGGGATCCTCAGACTACTTTGTACATTCTCATTTCCAAAGCAATCCTCTCACTTCTTCCCTGAGGCATTGTATAGCAATTAATAGGATAATGGGTCTTATTTTTTATATCTAGAAATCCTTCAAGAAATCCTGCTGGGGGGACAGCCAGACCCTAGCCTTTTCCTGTGAGTCAGTGCCATTCATGAACTGTGGGGGAAGGGAACAAGAAGTCACCAATAAGCAAGCCCTTCCTGCAAACCAGTGCCATGCACAGGCCACCACCACTGGTGGGACAGCCAGACCTCAGTCCCTTGTGGTGCGTGGGCTGGGAAACAAGAAGAGTCAACACCCCACCCCACCCCCGGTTAGTTACTGGCTGATCCAGAGAAACACAGACTGCAATGATAGCTATTGAGGTGAAACGCAATTTGATGCTTGTGGTGTTTGGTGTTTCACTAACTTTGCAGGTCTAGGGCCAGTGGTCTGATCATCTATTCAGAGGATAATGGTACACAGTGTGGCATCTATGGGGAAATCTCCTTCTGGAGGTTGTAGCCATTGTTAATTCCCTATTATCTTGTTTTGAAGTCTTACAATATTTACATTGTTTTGTTGGGGTGGGTTTTATTCTGTTTTGTTTTGTTTGATTTTGTTATATCTGATGGCATGGGCAGCTGTTTCAAAGATAGCAAGATATATTATGGTAGCCATTTTGGATTCACTATTGGCTTGTTTCAAAGTCCTTTATTGCATTCATTGTTTTGCTTCTAGTGGTTTTATTCTGTTCTGTTTTGATTTTTACTATGTCTGAAAGTATCTGCAGCTATTTTGAAGACAACACGAGGCATTGTGGTAACCATTGATGATTTCATATTGTTTTGAAGTCCTGTGTCACTTACATTGGTAAGTGATTGGCTTTATGCTGTTTTATTTTGCTTGGTTTTATTCTCTTTAAAATAAAAAAAAGGAGAGGAGGAAGAGATGGGGAGGAGGAGGAAAGAAAGGAGAGGGAAGAGTTGGGAGGCACATATATTTTGAAATCCAGACAATTCTAACAGGTCTTCCAACAGATATGTACCCCAACTCTGACCATACTAGAAATCAAAGATGATTTAGGAATTAACTATATGAAGAGAAATGGGATTGATAGGATCATTTTATCCTATGGGCAGAGCTTTTCCAAAAGCCCCTAAGTGGGAGGAAGATGTGGAGAACAGCTGAGTGAATGAAAGGGTATGTGTGATGGACAGAAGGGTAAAGGCTGAATCCCTTCAGCTTAATATACTATGTTAAGGATTTGGAACATCATCCTCAACCACAATGGGAAGACACTGAACAATCTGAGTTGGAGGAGGATCACAAATTGATTTTTCTGAGAATAAGTTTTAGATCCAGTGGAAAAAGTAGATTTGAGAGATATCATCTAGGTAGTGTTTGCCCAACCAGACTGCAGTATCAAACTGCATTAAGGAGTACCAGTGGAGATTCAGAGAGAGATAAATTCAAGACCCTCAGTGGACAAAATAGACAGGAAGTGAAGTTGACACATGAATAAAAAGTACATACTAGGTTTCTCGCCTTTGCAGTTGGATTGTTCATTGTGCCAGATAGGAACATTTCAGTAGGATATACAAAGAATTACCTTGGACATAATTATAATCAAGTGTTTCTAAGACACTTGCATGTAAATATTACATCCTTTGAAGGTCTGGGTGTGTCATTTAGAGAAGTGATTTGGACTCAAGTTAGAGAATGACGATCCAAGCTACAAGCATGAATGAAGATACCTAAGCACAGACTATAGGGTGAGGAGAGATCAAGCACCAAGAATTCTCACTAGTGCAATCATTGTGGAAATCAGTGTGAAAATTCCTCGAAAAACTGGGACTAGAAGTCCCATTCAACCCAACTATTCTCCTTTTGGGCATCTTGCCAAAAGAATTAAAAACATCATGCCACAGTGATATATGTGCACCCATGTTTATAGCAACGCAGTTTGTAATAGCCAGATCTTGGAAACAACCTAAATGCCCATCCACTGAAGAATGGGTAAAAAAGATGTGGTATTTTTATACAATAGGGTACTACTCAACCATAAAGAAGGATAAACTGGAGAGTTTTATAGGTAAGTGGATGCAACTTGAGAACATACTCATTAGTGAAATAAATAAAACACACATGTGTAAATGTCATATTGTTTCATTAGTGTGAGAAACTGAAAGAAAAAGCATATGTATATATGTATGTATATGTATATAAAAATAGTTAAGATAGTTACTCTACTGATTTATCTGAGTTCACTAAAGAGAAAGATTTGTGCTGGTGTTGTTTGAACAATTAAATGCAGATGTCTTGCGTTCTGGGTAAATGATTTGGGGATGACAATGCACAATGTATGTACAGTTGTTGTCCCCTGATTGACGTGTTTTGATATTTTGTTGTAGTATTTTTATTCCTTCTCCTCCCCTCCTCCTTCTTCTCCTCCTCTTCCTCCTCTTCTTCTTCTTCTCCTTCTTCTTCTTCTTTTTCTTCTTTTTCTTCTTCTTCTTCTTCTTCTTCTTCTTCTTCTTCTTCTTCTTTTCTTTTTATCTTTGAAATAAAATGGACATTAAAAAAAATTCTCACTAATCTGATAAACTAATTCTTGCATAAATGTCTTGAGAGTAGAGATTACCATTCTCTCTCCAAGGAACACACAGAGCACTCTGGAGAAACACTAACTCAAAATGGTGACTTTGATGGAAGATGCTAGAGTCAATTTGGGGGGCAGTACGTTTAGCACATGAAGAGATGGAAAGGACATGTAAAATATAGGATACCAGTTAAAAATTGAAATTTGAATAAACAAATAATTTTGTTGGTATGTATTTATGCTAATGAAACTATTTGTTGTTTATCTAAAATTCAACATCAAGTAATATATGAGTTTGCTAAATCTACTATAACAAAATACCACAGACTGGGTGGCTTTCACAGTGAAAATTTAATTGCATAAATTTAAAAAAAAATTCTGAAGGTTACAAGTCCAACAAAAAGATTTTATCAATTTTTTTTTTTTTTTTTTTTTTTTTTTTTTTTTTGCGGCACTGGGAATAGAACTCATAAACTCGCGCCTGATGGACAGGCGCTTAAGTCACTGAGCCAAACTCCTGGCCCAGGTTTTTCGAGGCAGGGTCACACTGTGTAGCTCAGGCCGGCCTTGTGCTTGCGTTGTAGCCCAAGCCGACCTCGAACTCACAACACTCTGCCTACTTCAGCCTCCTGAGTGCTGGGATTAAAGGCATGTGCCACCATGCCCGGCAAGATTTTATCAATTTGATTTCTTCCGAGGTCTCTCTTTTTGGCTTGCAGATGATCACCTTCTCCCTATATTGTAGTTGGTCTTTCTTCTGTGAACACACATCCCTGATAACTGTGTTTCCTAACCACTTGTTCCTATAAGGAAATCAGTAATATTGGATTGGGGTCCCACATTTTGACTTCACTTAATCTTAATTTCTTTCATCACTACCTACTTCCAAATGTAGTCCTAGTGAGGGGTAGGGCTCCAGTGCATGAATTTCAGGTCAAAGAAGCAGTCCACAATTCAGTCCATAACAAATACATACAACATTTTACTATTAATATCTCTTTTAATGCACAAAACAATAACTATATTGTTATAAGAATACATATGTAGTAAAATATATTATTATGGATGGAAATAAAACAAACCAACATTAGAATGTTGGTTATCTAAGGTAAAAGAAAAAGGGAAAAGGAGCAAGGACATAGTCAGTGTAAAGAAGCCTTAATTATACAATATTTTTTCCTATGAAAAAAGCTCTCTGAACCAAATGTGATAAAATTTTATCTGTTAAATCTAAATGATGGGTATGTGCTTTATGGTCATCATTTCATACATTTTTTTAAAAATCTACTTACATTTGAAATGAAAATGGAGATCAGCTTTTTCTCTCTTACAAAATGGGCAAAGAAAGTAGAAATTGATTTTGACTACACTGTAAAGTATAAAAGCTATAAAACATCAAAATGAATTGCCCAGAGATAATGTGGAATCTCCCCCTATCTTTCAACCACTATTCATGAAACATCTCATAGGTGGAAGATATTGTAATAGGCACTTTAGAAAGCATGAGCATACACAAAACAGTTCAGTAACAAAAAAAGCTTATAAACAGGATGGCTTTACTTACAAAAGAACTATATTCTAAATATTTACTTGTATATCTGTTGGTTGTACTTCAAGCCTCAAGGAAGACGTCCCTATAGTGAAAAAAAAATGTTATCAGCTGTGATTAACCCACAAAGGCTTTTTTGTTCTATAATATAAGATTATTGAGTTCCAGGGTTGGAAGAAATTTTAATGTAATTGAAACTCTGCACATTTGCAATGAAAAATAGTAGGAAACAGCATATTTTGAAAATGGTAATGAAACAGCATAGAAAAACAATAAAGTTGAATAATAAATAGCTGCTTTATTATCTTGAATGCTGAAACCTGAGGAAAAGAGAAACTAATTAAAAGAGGTTGGAAAGAAAGGAAGCTTGCAGAAATTCTGAGGGGGTTTCATGAGCACCGCAAGGGCTTTTAAGCTGGATGACTTGACTTTTTTGTCGTATAGTTTCTACATTCAATTTTAAACCAAGATCTTTCATTTCCCTGATAGTCAAGTTATTACCAATGATCTTACATTCTCATATCTGCCATAATTAAGGATCTATGATTCAATGAATTGAGAACCAGAAAAGATAATGTGTATGTGCCTTAGTCAAAGAGATCTTCTTAGGGAACTTAGGTGAGTTCTGAGTGGGCCAGAGGGACAAGGACAAACAGATATGCACCATGGATTAGATACACCCTTCCTAAGGGAGAAAAAAGTAAGAAACAAATACAAATCTGACAGACTGTGCATTGGCCTCTGGCCAGAGATAGAGTAGTTGCAATCAGAACAGAAACCAAGTACAAAATACACACATTCCTTTAAAATTAAAAATAGAATTAACATATGATCCATCAACTCTACTTTTCGATATATATCCAAGAGAAATGAAAACAGGGTCTTGAAGAGATATTTGTATTCTCATAATCATAGAAACATTAATCACAATAGCCAAGAAATGGAAGCATCCCAAGTGTTTGATGTGAATAAATAAACAAAATATGGTCTATATATGCAGTTTACCCAGTCTTAACATGTAAGGAAATTTTGACACATCCTAAAATGTGAATGAACTTTGAAGACTTTATATTAAGTGGTATAAGCCAGAAAATAATATATGATTCCATTAATACAAGGTATGTAGGTTTCATAGAGGTAGAAGGTAGAAGGACAAGTGTCAGGAGCAGGGGGAAGGTGGGAAGGGAATGTTTAAAGGTCATAGAGCTTCAGTTGGTTAGATGAAAAGGTCCAGGAAATCTGTTTCATACTGATGTGAATATACTTAACACTACTAAACTGTATATTTAAAATGCTTTTAAAGGTATAATTTAAGTTATGTATATTTTACAATTTAAGATGAAGAAATAAAAAGGAGCAAAAGATTTTAAAATGCACACATCACAGCAAGGGAAGGATATTGATGAGGCAGACAAAGTAGTCTCAGGAAAGATGAGAGAACAGACTGAGAGCTTAATAGATCAGGTGAAGGCATTCACACCACTTCACTAGCACAGCTCTTGATATTTCTCAGCACTTATCACCAGTTCAATGGGACAGTCATGTGACAGTATTCTGATCTCTTTCTCCACTTCCAATCCCAAGGTACACAAGGCAGGTGCCTCATCAGTACACCCACCACTGGATTTCCCCAACATCCCATTGACTCATTCTCATAAGCACTTAATTTTTGCGGAATGAATATATAAATGAAGAAATGCATACCACAGGAATCACCATCCATTAGACACAAAGTACAAAAGAAAGCAATTTCAAAAGATTGAAAATAATTGAAAATAAATGCCACGAGTGATAAAACCCAAGAGTACTAAGGTAAGTAATACCATTTTGACTTGGGACGTATGTAGGGAGAAAGGAAAGAATCAAGTTGAGTCCTAACCTTATCCCTGTTCTACTTTGCTTTGTGGCACCCAACTGGACTATGGACACTTCACTGTTTTCCCACAGTGAATATGACCCAATTTTAATAATTAAATATGGATTGCAACATTTTTGAAGTCTTTTGATTTTCTTTGTGAAGTTTCTTTTTTGTCCTGTAATGTAGCTCAGAATCCAAAAGTTCTGAATCTGCAAGTATCAATTTCTCTAAGCTACATCTTCTTTCACTTTAAAATTGGTGTGGCCTTAAATTAAATTTCCAGGATCCCAAGCCTAACAAAATAAATTAAAGTTCTTTGAAAATAACCACACACACACATACACACACACACACACACACACACACACACAGGATGAGAATAAGACTTCGAATTGCAACAACTTGAAGAAGTGTGTCTCATTTACTTGGCAGGGGGAGAATGAAACTTTCTGGGTAGCAAATGGATAAATACCAGCACTATTATTATAACTATAGAATGAATAAAAGAAGCAAAGAAAGGTCAGGCAACTTGCCCAAGGTCACTTCAGAAGTCAGTGATTGGAATGAGAATAGAACCCAGGTTTCCAGGCTCCTGGTCCAATGCATTTCTCTAAGGGTCATAAATTACAAGACTGTTCAGCTCTCTAGATTCTCCAGATGTTGCCACCTCCTCAATGTCCTTGCACTGCCACCCAATGCTTTCACATTTTTTATCGGGTTAGATGAAAGTCTCCCTCCTCCTGACAGCTTTATTACCCCAAGAAACCATTATCTCCCTCTAACTCAGAAAGTTATACTCAATTGTTGGTGCAGTAACCAAACAGGAGTCAAAGACATTTCTGTGATTGATGCACCCTTCAGTGGAAAACAGCTGAAAATATTACTGCTTTGATACTCCCATTTTTTTCCAGGCCCAAAGGTTAATCAGCTGACAATGTTACACAGAAAGTCTTTTTTAAAAGTACAGCAACGAAGAGACCGGGTAAGTTGGAGAACTCTTCCTAGGCCAAGAATAATTGTTAATGCCCAGAAAAGAAGTGTGAACAAGTAGGGGAAATGTTAAGCATTATTAAGGTCATGGACTTGTTTGATGGCACTTTATGTAAGTTCAAGGGTCAGAACCTAAAGAACATGCATTGCTTATGAGTATTACTGTCAGCCCCAAGAGAAAAATAAATAGGTATAAGATAAACTTACACGAAATGAAAACTACAGAAAACAAAAGACACAGAAAAGTGAAGAAGAAAATGAGGGAGGAAGAAGAGATATATAAAAAGGAAAAGAATAAAAGAATCAAGTGTAAGTTAATAACTAATAGTTTTAGTATTTATAGCTTTAAAGAGTTTCCACAAGTATATTTTCACATATTGTTTCAAAGCTCCTGCATGATAGAAAACATCATTTAAATTTGACAATGAGGCTCTTATATCAAAGATCTGAATACTCAAATAAAATTTCCTTTGCCATTTCCACAAAAAAACCAAAGAAAGTAAAATTGTGGTGTATATCATAGACCACGAAGCCTACTCACTGATAGTGGCCACCAAGGGCTCTTTGGGGACCTTCAGTTGTGTAACATAATAAGAAGAACCCCAAGAGCCTTCATCCAGATCCTGTGCAAGTTCTACCTCTTCCAAGAGGGAAAGATGAAAGAAAAATACAGGGGTGGAACTGCTCCTTGAAAATGAAGATGTGCAAATCTCTAGCTTTCAGGGGGGTTATTTTGTTTTGTTTGTTTGTTTTGAGACAGGATATCATTATGTAATTCAACCAAGCTTTGAACTCACTTCATAGCCCAGGCTGGCCTCGAACTCATGGCAATCCTCCTGCCTCAGTCTCCCAAGTGCTGGGACTACAGACATGGACAAGCACACCCAGCCTGTCCAACATTTATAAAGGATAGCTTATGTAAACATCGTGAGGTGCCAGTAATATCCAATATTAAAGAAAGGAAGTGAAAAATAGTCAACCTGGGTAAACCAGATGGTGAAGAATGCAAAATGAAGATGATTATAAGGCACTGAGAGAAAGCCAGATTCTGGAAAGCTTTCTAAACCACACTAAGGAACATAAAATTTATTCTATGGGCAACAGGAAGCTGAAAAGTTTTAAAGATTGGGAGGGGTGGCAGCTGACATGATTAATTCTGTTTGGGGACAATAATCCTGACAGCAATATGGAAGAAGGGGAGGATGTCTGTGACACAAGATAAGACATGAGGTAAATCTCAAGCAGGAAACTATAAATTAAGAGGCAAAAGGCGTGGTAGAGATTAAAAGTAGAATCAGTACAATGGAGCCCAGGAAAGGAAGAAATCAAAAATGACTCTTAGAATTCTGGTTTCTATACCTAGATAAATGGTAGTAACATTTATGAGAATTAAGAAGACAACAATTTTTATTTAAGGCATGTTAAATTTGAAGTATCTGTGAACTACAGGGGAATGTGTCAAAGTAAAATTATGGAAATATGAATCTGAAGATCAAGAGAAAGTTGGCTAATAAGATAATTTGGGATATACTGATTTATAGATGATAGGAGAAGCCATGGCAATAGAACCAAGTATCTGTCCAGCCTGGATCAAACACTTTAAGAGCCTAGTCCTCAAATTGGTCTCCAGGCCACTTGTTAAAAAAATTTTAAATGTCCATTAAATAACTGACTTTTACAGAATTATGTTTCAACCAGCTTCTTGACTCACTATATCTATTTTCAACCTTGCTTTCTTTCCTTCCTTTCTTTGCACGTTCTTTACAGATCAGCACATCACTTCAACTTTAGAACCTCCAGTTTTGTTTCCCAGTCCTTCAACAAATGTGTCTCCAGCTACAGGATTTCCCAAAAATGAGAACCCAGTGGTCATTTCCACATGACCCTGGGAATTTTTATGTGTGCAATACTACTGACCTCTGAAATTAGAAAGCAGTCTCGATGGCCAAAGTGCAGGGGAAAAAACAGCCAAAATGTGGCAGCAAATACCAAATGACAGTTGCTGATTTTAAATGGAATATTACACAGTGATGAATCACATGCTATGTACATGCTCTATATACAAAGACATAAATAAAACTTACATTTATAACAATGAGCACATGGAACGAGATACAAGAATGTATTCTGTCTGACTTCATTTATACAATATCCAGGGACAGCAAAAACTAATCTATGATAATAGAATCCAGAGTAGTGGTTATCTTGGAGGAGGGTATCTTTAATGGAAGGGGTCATGAGAGAAATGTCTGTGTGCTAGAAATGACCCATATCATGATATGAGTAGTGATTACATATGTTTATACAGGTGCAAAATTTAGCAAGCTGAACACCTAAGGTGTGCACTTTATGTAAATTATATTTCGATTTTAAAAATACAAAGTAACGGTAGTCTCCCCTTACCCATGAAACTGCAGAGTACTAGATAGAAATATTATGTTTGGCCTCTAACCAGGAGACAACTAAGACTGCCTTCCAGGGGCCTGTGTGACCGGCGTGGATGCCAGGAAGAGAAAGAAAAGGGCTTCTCAGGAGCCAGCCCCACCGGGCCTGAGCGCCTCCAACCAGGAGACAAGTAAGACTGCCTTCCGGGGGCCTGCGCAACCGGTGAGGACCCCAGGAAGAGAAACAGCCACTCCCAACCCCCCACCCCACCCCCCGCCAAGTACACCTACCTGCGCACAGGCTAAGAATCAAGGACAAAGCTCTTCTTCCCCCTCCCCCCCGTAAAGCAATCTGCTCGTCGTAGGTCTAGCTACATTGATAGCAACTAAGGTACATGAAACAACTAAATGCTAGTACTGTTTTGTTCATTTTGCAGGCCTGGGACTGGCAGCCTGAGCATCTCTTTGGAAGATGACAGTACGCAATGTAGCAAAAAGACAGGGATTCTCTTCTGTCTTGTCTTCAAGGACCAATATTGTTCTCATTGTTTTGCTTTATTCTGATTAATTATTTTTGGCCTTATTTTATACTCTGTTTTTATTGGTTTTATTGGTTTTTTTTTTTGTTTGATTTTACTATACCTATTGGAATGGTGAACTATTCTGAAAATAAGATATACTATAGTAAAAAAAAAAGAAAGAAAAAGAAATGTTACGTTTTTCTATACATATACAGCTACAATAAAGTTTAATTTATAAATTAGGCACATTAAGAGGTTACCAACCATAAGATAGAACAATTATAATTTTGTATTATAATAAAAGCTATCTGAATCTAGTCTCTCTCTCTCAGTTTTGCAAAAATCAAGATAAATGTGAGTCTTTAGGTGCCACATTTGATCATGGATAATTGAAACTCTGGGAAGCAAAATCTCTGATAAGAAACACCCCCAAAATTTTGTTTCAAGAACTCCAACTTCATTCATCTGCTATCTGAAATCAGTTGTAAAATGTTAAGACAAAACTTATTTTACTCAAAACACTTCCAGCACCAAATTGGGATGTGGAAATCTCTAACACCAAACAATTCTCCAACTCTCTAGATACCAAGTGGGTTTCCTATAATCTCATTCAATTCTACTACTAACTACTCAGAATTAGCACAGACCCACAGACTGGGTGCTCATCCCATGAGACAGTCCAGCTTCAGGTACCACCTACACTCCTTAGCCACCTGTATTTTTGATCAGCCAGATGTAAATGAGGACTTCCCCTACCCTTTCCTTGGGTTCAGCAATTTGCTAGAAGAGTTCATAAAATTAGAGCAGCATATACTTACTTTCAGTAGTTTATTACAAGGGATACTGCAAAGGTTACAAATGAACAGTCTGCTGTACAGGTACATGGGATAAGGTCTGGAAGAGTACCAGGTGCAAAAGCTTCTGTCCCTGTGGATTTGGGGTACACCACCTGGGCTCACAGTATGTCTGTGTTCATCAACTCAGAAGTTTTCCAAATCCATGAGAACAACTGATTAATAAATGAATTTCTAGACCCATTTCTCTTCCCAGATGATGGTATAGGGGCTAAATGGCAAGCCTCCGATTATGGCTTGGTCTTTCCAGTGACCAGCTCCCATCCTGAAGCTTTCCCAGAGCCCCCACAGAGGGTCTGAAGTAAAGTTGCTTCTATCATCCAGAAAATTTTAAGAGATTCAGGAGCTCTCTATAGGACACTTCTACCACCTACTTCACTCAAGAAAGGTTTTAGGAGCTGTGTGTCAGGAACCAAGGATGAAGAGTAAATATATATCACAACATCACAGATGTAAGTGGAAGTTAGGGTTCAAAAAGAAAATAATCTGGGAATGGGGGAGAGGGTATCATGTTTCAGAGGGGCAGGTGCAAAATAATTGCATCATAGGTTTTGGAGGGGTAGAAAAGGAATGAAGGATTATCATTTTATTTCAGAGTTCAATAAATCAATTAATAAATCATTACTGAGCATCAAACACAAAGAAAGTTAAAAAGATGTAAGAGAATGTTCCAAACTGTAACAACTTAGAATCCTCAGATTCAGGTAAATTGTTTAAAGTACCAAGTTTCGGGCCCACCCCAGATCTATGATTAAGAAACTCAGAGGGCTTGATCCAGGAATCTCACTTTTAAGCCACCCCTAGCTGCCCTGATACATTGCAAAGCTTTATACAGGTTCTGCAATGACCTTTCTGCCTTCAAGGGGCCTGAGAGGTGGCAAATGTGACACAGGAACAGCTATTTTCCATTTGGCATGGCGCCTGCAATGACTGAGATATGCAGAGTATGCTAAATAAACTTGAGAGAAATACCTAAGGGTTAAGGGTGCAATGATATCAAATCAGGTGAGGTAATACCTGTGCTGATTCAAAAAGGCAATTAACAGAGGTAAGCAGGGTGAAGGGGGCAGAAAGGTGATTGCTGCAAGAAGTGTAGCCCCAGAAAACAACATCGCCATCCTCTAGAAGCATGAGAAACTCAAATTTTCAAGCCCCACCCCAGATACACTGAAATAGAATTCCTGAGGGTGGGGTTCAATGTTCCTCCAGAGAATTCTGATAAAGCACTCAAGCTGGACAACCTCTCCTGGAGGCAGAGACAAGCTGCCTGGGTACAAAGCCAGGCTTTGTGGCTTACTAGTTATGTGTCCTTAAGTGAACTGCTGAGTCTTTTGAGGATTCAGCATCTTCATTTCTATAACAATAGTACTGAACTCATAGAGTGCTTAGGACGGAGTCTGGCCCATAGTTAGCAAGTGTTATTATTAATAGCAGTGTGGGCAATGGGACCTGCAAGGGTCATGGCAGGGCTGTCTCACAGGTAGCTCTGTTATCTGAGCATCAGGCATTATATAAGGTGTGGCAGGAGTGCTAGGGAGGTCAGCAAGGGACAGACCATGGTATTTTGTGCCTGAGAATGTCTAATGTGGTCAAAGGCCACTACGGAAACAAGGAATTAGAAGACTTCTGGGATCATAGCCTATTTTCCATTAAAGGCCATTTTTTCTGGTCTATTAAAAAAAGTGACTCTTCTCCTGCAGATAACTAAAAGCAGTAGACAACTAAAAACAGAGCAAAGCCTGACTCATTTTGTAAACTTTAAAATTTTGTTACCTTAAAACTTTGGGTCAAGCCTGCCACAGTGACACATACCTATAATCCCAGCACTCGGGAGGCTGAGGCAGGAGGGCCATTGCAAGTTGAAGACCAGCCTGGGTTACAAAGTAAGCTTAAAGCCAGCCTGAACTACATAGCAAGACCCTGTCTCAAAAAGGCAAAAAGGCAAAACAAAAAAAAAAAAAAAAACTTTGGGTCAAAACACTTCTCAGCTCTGCATATAAGTATGTTAATCATTTAGGGAGTATCTGTCTAACAGCCAAAGAAGATTGATAGGTCCCCAAATTTACACCCAGGTAAGAAATTTAGAGAAATATTAAACTAAACCCAAAAGTCCTCAGCCATGAGCTGAACTTGGTGGCCCATACCTATAATCCTAGTACTCCAGGAGACTGAGTCAGTAGGACATAAATCTGAGTCCAGCATGGGCAATTTAGTGACTTAATGAGGCCTTTGGTCTCAAAATTAAAAATTTTTTCAAAGCTGGGGATGTACCTCTGTGTATAGACTCTAGACTCATTTCCCAGTAGTAAAAAAATAACTCTATCCACTCTCTTAACCTGATCTCCTGGGATCCAGGAAAAACAGAGCTTTCCATGACTGAAACTACCACAAACAAACCACTACCTTCAAACCATGAGGATTCCTTCCATGGAAATGGAATTGCCCCTCAAGCCATAAAGTTGCCTCCCATGGGAACTGAATTGCTTCCCTATTCACAAGGATTTAACCTGAACACAAAAACCAGGATTCTATCCCACATCAACTATTCCTTAAAAGCTGGCCTCCTGCTTTTGAAGATGGGCCAGTTTGATCTCTTTCATCAGAGTATACCCAACATGTTACTGGAGTCTCCTTCCACAGGTACCTTCTAAGTTCTTCTTGTCTTGAACAAAGAACTGGACAAAACAAGTGCCAAAGATAGCAGGATTTTACATTTATTAAAAATAGGAGGCCAGGTGTGGTGGTGCACAAATATCAGCACTCAGGAGGCTGAGGCAGGAAGATCACTATGAGTTTGAGGCCAGCCTGGGCTACAAATTTACTTTAAGCCAACCCAAACTGCATAGCAACACCCTGTCTCAAAGAGACAAACAGAAAAAAAAAAAGTAGGAAAAAAAATATGCTTTACAGAGTGAGTTTGGGTCAAGTAAAAGTAGAAAAAGGTACACTCTACTGCATAAGAAGAGCAAACTACCGTGAAAGAATCCACAAGGTCTCAGTGGCAACTTTCCTTTTACATCTCCCACTCCTCAAGCTGAAGTTGAGCTTAGGTCATCCTATAGAAAACCTGCAAATTCTCAAATTAAAGACTGACCTCTGTGACTAGTTTCATGTTCAGGGCTTAGGAACTGTTCTATGGTTGTGTTGCCAGGGATTTAGCTCAGCAGCATAAGTGCTTATCTGGCCAGCAGGAGATCACGAGTTCGATCCCCAGTACCAAAAAAAAAAAAAAAAAAAAAAAAAAAAAAAACCTGATTGAGATGTTTTTGTCCTGAGACTCTGCAATTAACAAATCAAGCCCACTTCCCCAGCCAGTTTGCCATGCCCTAACCCCCACCTCCTTCTCCAGCTATTCAATCTAGAATCTTTTCCCTATCTTCTCTCATACTTTCTAATAAAAGCTTTCCCATGTAAATTTGTACTTTTTTAATTTCCATTATTGTGTATGTGTACCAACTCCCCATGATGAATATAGCCATATGTACTACAAACATGTACTTCTAAAAATCAATAAAGCAAAGACCTACACTAACTGATAACACTTCTACTTCCAAAAAAGGTGTAGAAACACACTTCCCTATTCCTTCTACTACATACAACTGAAAATCCTGGGTTTATACATAAGAAGATTCCAAAAAGTGAAGATAAGTCAGCAATAACTCAAAGAATGAGACAGTGATAACTTCACTAGGTTGAGGTTTGGTTTTTCGTTGTTGATGTTTTGTTTTGTTTGTTTTGTTTTGTTTTGTTTTTGCCTCATATACACTAGACTTGAAGTTAATATACCCGGCAACCTAAAAATATCAACAGGTGCAGGTAAAAAAAAGGTCCAACCAAAGTCTGCTCTCTCTAGTTAAAGGACCAAAAAATGGGAAGCGTAGACAGACAGTATGGAAATAAACTAAGAGCAATTGAGAAAAGCAAATGCTATTTAGTTGGAGCCTGGCTATGACAAAGGAGTTAGCTACAGTCAGTTGCATTTTGGCAGAGGCTCAAAGGCAGGCAGAGGAGAGGAAAGTCACTGCCTCGTTTCCTGAATTGTCCCAAGAGATAGCAATCTGGCTTCCTGCAAGTCTGACTTGCAACAGGCTGGCTTCCTGGGTTGTTTATTGTAGATAACGATTTGGTTCCCCTGGCAGGTCGCCGTAGGTCAAAGTTGTATTTCTCATGTATAGTTTAGTCATAGTCCGTTTGTGTATTTCACTGATAAGGCATGAAGCAAGGTATGATCAGACAGTTAGAAAAGTCAATAGGTCACAGATCTTGATATTACAGCTGGGAATTTCCAAGTCCAAAAGATAGGGTGGAGGTACTCTTTCCTATTTCTCCAGCTAGGTCACCCAAAATCCTGAATATTACAAATAGGAAGAATCTGAAAAGTTCAGAGAAAAAGACAGACAGACAAATGAGATCCAGGATCCAAAGAGTGACACAGTGATGAGTTCCCTAGATTTTCTTGGGGCCTCATATACCCCAGAATTGCTGCTGATGTACCTGCCAACCCAGAAATGACAACGACAGACACACACACACACACACACACACACACACTCCAACAAAAACCTACTCTAACCAAAGGATCGGGAAAAGGCAGCCTAGAAGGAGAAAACATTTAAGCAATAACTGTACTACTCCAGACAAACATCTCACGAAAAAACTGGCTCCGCCCACCTATGCCAATGAAAGTGAAGGGAAGAACCCAGATTCTACCTTCATCCAGCCTATAGCAAAGAGCTCCAAACCACATTGGCCGGTGTCAGAGAGGCCAGTGTGGTGCTGGGTCTTGAATCCCCACTGGGTGATAATTAACTGTCCTTGCACTTCGTCTGTGGGGATTACATGGGAAGCCTCACCTCTGGAAGGGCCCTGGACTCCTCCCTCCTCCCATCGATAGCAAGGTGGTCCCCACCTTTCCCCCTGCTCAGCACCCAGCCTATCCTGTTGCAGTGGTGAAGAGCTGCCATCAGGGAAGACTTGCTAGGTGGTACAGGGGCTTTTCCTACATCATTTCTTAAAAATTGCATGTGCATCTAATATAAACAGTACCTTTAGGGGCTATAGGACCACTCCCCTGAACCTGGGCAATTCTCCAGGGTCAATCCCACTGACCTTTGTCCTAAGGTCCACTAGCTAGAGGCAGAGATAAAAATAACAAGCATCCCTGGAAGATCCTGAGATTCCAAACCAGGACACATGCATATTAGGCCTTCTGGCATGACCCACATGACTGTTCTTAACTTGGAACTCATTAATGGTTCACACACCTGGACTGCAGCTCAGGCATCCAATTACAACAGAGTGAAAAGTTAGGTGCAGTAGAAACAACTGCTGTGACTCAGCACCCTGTCAATCATATGGTTGATCGTTCTCTGAAAGCCCCAATAGGAGGTGCCCTAGGCCTGACACATATTTTCAAATTCTTAACCCCAACATATTCTGTGCTCAGCACCATTTCTTTTTCTGCCGGCACAAGCCCACTCGCTCTGGGCATACCTTCCCCTTTAAACTACACTTTTTCCAACTCTCTGTTAGTCACACACAGGAACCTGAAGACCTATCCCACCACCCCTTTACCCATGGTAACACATCTACAACTATCTCAAAATAAAAGGTTTAATCTTTTTTTAAAATTTAAAAGAAAACTCAAACTAATTCTATGTGAAAGGGAACCATGGGTATTAAGCAGAGTGACAGATGATGAGCTTTGTATCATCTGCAAGATTTCTGACTGCACATTCACAGAGGCCCTGATCACCAAAGCCTCAGAACAGCTCTGAAATTCATCAGAGAAGAGACTTTGACACATAGTGTGGACTGCCTGCTCTGGAGAAAGAATCTTCTACTGGGCCTCACTGGGTCTCATGTCTGATTACTCTTTACCATAGCTGTAGGAGATGTCAGGGAAGCTCAATGCACGCTCTGAGGTTTCCAGGTTGCTGGGGTGATGAGCCTAATGCCCTGTGGGAAGTACTGAGGGAAGCAGGAAGATACAGATGATATTACTTACAGAGAAGAGGATTTCGATTTGAGAGGCACTTGATTCTGACAAATATGTTTATGAACATCCTCTATTAACTCCAGTAGGATCTGGAAATCTGAAAGGATAAACACAAAACAGTATGACCAATGCCCAACACAGGCTCTGGAGACACTTTTCAACAAGAAGATCTTGAAAATGAAAACTGTAAGGCACTTCCAGCACAATCAATTTGTTTCTACTTGTGCCACTTGGGCCCCGGAACTGCAAACCCTCATGCCCAGGAGGATGGAACTGTGCTGGCCAGGGGTGGGGCTCACGCAGGGAGGGAGAGGAAGAGAACCACTTGGTGATCCCCAAACGCTTGTGGAAATCCTACAGTGAAGAACACAAAAAAATACTTGATGGGAAGTATACAAGAGGAGGTAAGAGATAGAAGATGGAGACCCTGAACTCACAGAGGAAGGAGGCTGTGGCAGGTTGGAGGAGTCAGGGCCAGTTTCTGGGAGGAAGAGGAACTGAACTGTCCTCAGAGCAGACAATACCCAGGAAGACCTTAGAGACACAGCACAGTCTTAGGAGAGAACAGGGGAGAGAACAGTTTGTGAAAGTTTGATTAGTTCAGTTACCAAACATGAACTTTAGAATAGAGTTACCAGATTAATCTCTGAGATAGTTCTTCGTGTGCATAAAAAATAAAATAAAATTAGTAAATCAATTTAGAAAAATGTTAAATCCCATTCATGTTTGGCATTGAAAACATAAATGGCTCTGCACAAATCCAGTTCTGGAGGATTTTATATACCCACAGTGGAGATAAAGAAATACAAGAAATAGCAAGAAATTTTTCTCTTTCTTGGTATGCAAATCCTGTATGGAGTGCTTAGGACAACCTGATTGTGTTTATTTCTTGTTTTACAATGTAAATTTTATTATTATTCAGGCATAGTGAGGCCAACAGGTCAGGAGACAAATGCCATTGAAGAGACAAATTTGTTAATCATAGTTCCAAGAAGGGGTAGATATGCCAGGTCATATGAGGCCACACAGAGAGGTGCTTGGGCTGATCAGGAGGTAGAGGGCGCAGGAAAAATACATGGGCAAAAATGCATGTTGTGTCCAAAAATGCATGGGAGGAACGGGCAAAGCAGAGGAAGATTGTTTAATGTGACCATTTCCAGTGGTTCCACAGTACAGGGGATAATCTCCAGTTATCTGATATCTGGCCTTGGGTAACTGGGGAAAAAGGCAAGCAGTGCAGAATGTAAGAGTCAACAGTGCAGGTTAGGGAGAGATTGTGGATCGGATACTCAACACATGAAAGGTGCACTCACAGGAAAGTTGTTTGCTATCTCTAGGAATTATGTAGTCCTGGAAAGGGCAGTTTCTCCAGATTTGGGAAAATCCCAGGTATCAAAGCAGCAGAAAACTAAAAGACATAATTAAAACATTCTCCAGGTCTTTCCTGGGTGCCTAGCCCTGCCATTGGACTTGTGGCTGCTCAGAAAACTCATGGACTTAAAGTTTATCCCACAGCTTCCCCACTACAATTTAGAAGAGGTGTGCAAACCCCTCAGTAGTTGTATTTATGTGTTGAACAAGTTGTATATGTCAGTTTGGGCTGTCGAAAAAAATACCATAGACTGGGTGATGTAAACAACAGACACAAATTTCCCACAGTTCAGGAGGCTGGGAAATTCAAGATCACGTACCAGCCAATTTGATTTTCTATTGAGGGCTTCCTTCCTGGTTTACAGACAGCCACATTGTCACTGCGTCTTCACATAATGGAGAGATCTCTCCTTATAAAGCCACTAACTCCATCATAAGGGCTGTACTTTAAGGCCCGGTCTAACCCTAATTTCCTCCCAAAAGCCCATCTCCAAATACTAACACTTTAAGAGCTAAGGCTTCAACAAATGAATTTGAAGAGCACACATTCAATCAGTAACACTAGTAACACAAAAAAAATTTATCAACCTGAACATTGTAAGTCAGTATTTCCCAAACTTGAGTAATACATGGACAGAATCTTTTTAAAGACCAAGTTATTAGCTTATATAACGTTACTTAAATCTATACAAGCAGGAAATTAGTTATAAAAATCCTTACACTTACAACTTTTACTGCAAAATCACAACAAATTTTAAAATTATTCACAAATAAAAACAAAGATGTTAACATTTTAAACAAAATTCATTTAATATTTCACATAAACTTGATTGTTACTATCTGGGCATAATAGTGGAACAATGAATTTGAGCCTTTCCTATTCTACTTGTTACCAACACAAATCTTTTGATTTTGAGTACAACAATTCACCATTTGAGCCACAGTCATCAACTTCACTATCTTCATTGTGGAACATTATTTCAACATTGTGGAACATTAATTCAACCATTGATACACAATTCTGATAGACCAATCCATTTAATAAGAAATGTAAAACTGGAAAAAAATTCCATTAGTGTATTTACAAATCCATTAATAAATTATGAATTATTTCAAATTGGTACAAATCAAGACAGAATCCACATAAGACATCTGCTTGCAAGGCTAGCATGGGCCCTTTGAGCATTTCATTTTCCCTCCATTCTTCTGCTCAAACAGCCTCAAAATCTGTGTTTATTTTATCTGGACATCATTTGACCTCAAATTGGCAACCCAATGTTCCTGAAATCTTGTTTCGTTTTGTTTTTGTGTTTTTGTTTTTGTTTTTGTTTTTAGACAGAGTCTTGCTCTGTAATCCAGGCTGGCCTTGGACTCATGGTGATCCTCCTGCCTCAGTTTCCCAAGTGCTAGAATTACGGGCATGCACCACCACACCCATCTGAAATTCTAAAAAGGAAACTCAAACAAAAGCATTTAGATAATGGTGTAGTCTTACATTATTTTTAAATTTAGGATTGAAATTAAAATATTCTCATGAAATATCAGGATTCCTTCTCCAGGATAAGTTGATGAGTTCTCAGAGGCCCATAGATCCCTTTTGATGAGCGTCACCTGATTTGGATAGAAGGGGTAGGTAAATAATAGCTGCTGAGGTCAGGAAAGGTTCGAGGGCAAGGTTGTAACTGAAGCTGCGTAAGAAGATGGGGACTATGCAGAACATCAAGGAGCACGGAGGAATGAGCCTTGTGACTCTAGACAGGAACATCTGTGAGTCAGCCAACTTCATCTGCTGCCATATTTCTCTTGTTACCCTACCTCACTGTCCCCTTCCAATAGCTGTGACAGACAAAACTATCTCTTCTAAGGTCACTTTCAGTGTTCTTTCCTGGATACAATTCCTAATCCCTACACATTTTATAAGCCTGGTTCTTCCTCTATTAGATTTCAGTCAAAATAAAACTTTTTCCAAAAGGTCTTCACCGATTCCCAAATCTAAATAAGGCTCCTGACACTAATGTATCACATCACCCGCTGTTTTCCTTTTAGGCTTATGTTAGTTTCCAATTGATGCTGCGACGAGTTACCACAAACTTAGTTGCTATGGTAAAAAATATATTCTCTCACAGGTCTGAACAGCAGAAGTCCTAAAATTTCAGGACTATATTTCTTCTGGAGACACAGCCTTTCCCTTTTCTAGCTTCTAGAGATAACCTACATTCCTTGATTGTGGCTCCCTCCATATTGAGAGTCAATGGCAATATACCTTGAAATCTCTCCTTCTGCTTTCATTGTCGCTTTACTTTTCCAAGTCTGACTCTCCTGACTCTTTCTTCTAAGGTACATTGGGCCCACCCAGATAGTCTGGGAAAATCTCCCCAACTCAAGATCATTAATGAATTACATCTGCAAAGTCCCCTTAGCCATGTAAGGTAATATAATCACAGGTTCTAGGGAATAGCATGTAGATGTCTTTTGAAGGCCATTTAGCCTACCACAAGGGTCTTATTACAAGCCACCATCATTTGCTAGTTTACTTTTAAATGTGCATTCTATGGATTAAAGAACTATGATGGCACTACAGTGCTGAATGCATAGTGAATGGTCATTAAGTGTTTAATAAATGGATAAAGGAATAGTAGAATATATGAAGAAGGGGGCATGGCCAAGATATCTTTTAACAAAGATGAACATGGCCATTCTATCTATGCCAAATTTTATTACAAAAGAGCAGAAAAGCAAGTCAGCTAGCTGAAGTTTACTTCCTTTGCTACTTCTGAGTATAATATATATATATTTTAGGAGGAGGACTTCTCCCCCCAAAAAATCATCAAAAAAAAAAAAAAGGAAAAGAAAAATGAATGTGCTGCTGCCAGGCAAAAGGAATGCCGGGTAGATAAGTAGAATCAATTTCTGCCCAATTATATCCAAGTACTTACTGTTGATACAAACAACCACTAAATCAGTCCAAATTATGTTAGTCACTTTCCTGTTGCTGGGACAAAATACACAACACCCACAGTTTAAAGAAGGATAGGTTTATTTATCTCATAGTTTCAAAGGATTCAGCCCATAGTCACTGGCTCCCAGAGAGAAATGGCACGGTGAAAGGGCCTGGTAAGGGACATCTGCTTGATGCATGGCAACAGGAAGCAGAGAGAAAGGGAAAAGTCGGAGCAAGAGGTATACTCTCCAAAGGCACCATTCCCCCAGTGACCCATCTCCACCAACACGGCCCCACATCTTAACAGCACATTCAGTTAAGCACTCAACAATGGGTTAATCCATTGATGAGTAGGAGTTCCCCATGACTCAATCACCTTCTGAAAATGTGATCTCTGATCACATGAGACTTTGGGGGACATTATGAATCTAAGCCATAACACAAATCCCTATAGCCCTCTTTGTTTTCATCTGTATATATCTGTCACCTCTAATCACTCTTTTTCAGTTTTTCTCCAACCTCTCTCTTCCTCATTTTTGTCTCTGTCTTATGTTATGCATACCAAATAGTACTTTGTATTCCTGCTTCTTTATTTAAAGTAAAATAAATTAGAACAGTCTCTACTTAAGGAGTGAAGAGAGCCATTAATTAGAATCCTGAAGCCCTGCAATCTGGTATTAATTCTTTAACTAGCTTGGCAAATTGGAAAAAGTCACTTGCTCATATTTAGCATTGTTTCTTTCCATTTCATTTGTTTCTAAATTACCTCTAAGGTTACTGGGGTTTTTTTTGTTTTGTTTTGTTTTGTTTTATTGTGTTGAGGATCAAACCCAGGGCCTCATGTATGCTAACCATGTTCTCTACCATGGAGCTGCACTTCAACCCAAGCTCTAAGATTATTAGTATCTCTAAGATTCTGACAAAAAGTAAAAAGTAAAACGGGAGGAGGATTACTTATAGTCAGGAAGGTGGATTGCCTATAAATTGGGGGGTTGATCTGTTCTTAGAAATCATTGTCATTCAATAATAATGATGATCACAATAATATATTACATTTATTGCATGATTACTTCATCCTGGGCACTGTTCTAAGCAGTTTACACACATTGACTCATTAATCCTCATTTGGGGAAACACAAAGCACAAAAAGCTGCATCCCTGCATTACAGATTCCTGACAACAGTCTCTGCCAACCAGAGTTGATCCTCAAATCAGAAGGAATATAGCCATATATTGACCTTCCCTAAATGCTACATTTGCATCAATTTCATTTAATCTCCCCAACAACCTACAAGGTAAGCATTAATGTATTTCTTGCCCTGGCAAGGAATTAGTACTTTTTTGAGGAGATGTGATAAAGATTGGTACAAATTCCTCCCATCAACGAGTGGGACTATTTGCCTTTTCCTTGAATCTGGGCTTGCCCCAGACCTGACTCTAGCCAATTAAAGGACATGGAAATCTCAAAGGGCAAGTTGTAGGCCAAGGTCTTGCCTGGTGGTTTTTCCCTTTGCACTCTGGGAACCTGCCTGATATATTGTAAGAAAGTCCAAGATAACCTGCTAGAGAGAAGGATCTCAGGGAAAGGCCTAGGAGGAACAGATAAGAGAGACAGAGAGAGGAAAAGAGAGAGAACCAAGCCATGTAGAGTAACTCTCCAGCCAACTGACAACACCCAGGTCCCCAATAGGTGAAATAAGCCCCTGGAATCTTTCAGAAGGCTGCCTACCAACTAAATTAGGCTACATGAAAAAACTCAAGGTGTACCACTAAAACTTTTAGTCAATCCTCAAACTCATGAGAAATAACAATAACTTGTTTTAAGATACTAAGTTTTGGCTAATTTGTGATACAGAATTATATATGAAATGAGGATAAAGAAGGTTTCCCTCTATTATATAAGTTTCTTCAATAAGAACAGAATACTATATATGAGGGCTACTTAACACAAGTTAATTATATGCATCTACACAAGTTGCAGATAAAAACACAGAGATGAATATAACATAAGATGAATATAACATAAGTGTTACTGCTCTCTCAAAGCAAAAAAGGGTTTAGTCTAAAGTCAAACAGCAATGACACTGGATCTTGTCTGTATATGCCAATTAGATGACAAAAAAGGATTTGGCTTTTTCAACCTCCCAAGGGGACTAACATGCCATGAGCTGGGCACTGCACTTAGAATCTATCACAAAGACAAGAAACAGTTAATTTGCCTTGCTATAGTCTCAATGATAAGTCAGCCTCACCCTTTATTTCCATTAGGATTTCTAGGGTCAAACATCTTTGGCCCCACATGATGGTGTCTTCACGGTCACCCACACACAATGGAAAGCTGCATACTCTGGGGTCTTCCCTACTAGGTCCACTTTCTGGAATTGTTCTCAACATCTTGATACCCTGGATTTAGATCTCTGTGTACTCCACAGGTGAGTTTTCCTAACTTACAGATTATTGCAGCCTGCTCAGGTCCCATAGGCATGACCTTCCAAGTGAACAAGAAGATCAAGGCCTCTGATGCAGACCTGCTTAGAGGATGATTGTGTGTCAAACCTATGGTCACCCATGTCCTGCACTACTCAATTGCCAACAAAGACCTACTAAGCACCTACTAAGTGTATCAAAGAAAAGAAAAGACATTTGATTCAACCCTCCCCTGCCATGAGGAAATTTGAAACTGAAAATTTTCTGTTTTCAATTTCTCAAGAACAAAGTATTTGCTTTCACTTAATAAGTACTCTGGTAAATAGAAAGCTATATCCCATACATGGACATTCAATTTGCAGGGAATCAGAAAACCATAAAATATACCTGACACTAAAATCATATTGTATACAAGTCAATCACTTTTTGAGAATTCATCAGACCCTTCAGGAGCTTACAGAGCCTCTGACTATCATTATAAATGCAAGTTACCTTTCTGCTTGTCAAGCAGAGAAATGCCAATTAGCAGACATTTCCGATTGACAGAAAGCTCGCTAAGCCCACTCTCACTTGCAGAGAGAGAAAGGCATTAGCAAAATAGAGAAAATAAACAGAAAGTAGAAAGCAGAGGATAAGGCATGCAATTTTTGAAAATACAAACTTTGATTTTTTCAGTCCCTCATCCAGCCTTAGGACGAGGCCAGGTGCAGTGCAGTTGGTGTCTCCAGTGGATGGTGTGTCCTCACCAGAGTTTCTCTTTGGTTGTGTGATTATCATTTTCTTCTTTGGGGACAGAGGATACTGGTAATTTGGAAAAGATGAAATCTTTCTTAAATCCTAGGGATGGAGGGCAGAGGGAAGTCAGTACTGAAAGGAGATTTAGACTTGGATATTAGAAATGCAGAAGCCACTCCAAAGAGACACATATAGATCACAATGCGACCACAGCCATGGCACCACCCTGTTAATGGAACCCAGCTGAGTTTTGGAAATATATTTCAGACAAATGTCGAAACACTGGAGTGAGAAATTCATCTTCCCACAGAATTATTTAAAGCCTTTAATTTGTTGAGAAAGGAATTACCAGCTCAAGACTTCACAAGGCTGCAGTAATTAAACTAACAAATTATAAGGACATTTATCTGGGTAAAAGCTATTCATCACCCAGAGGGTGTGACTCCCATATCCCACATGCTCAGCATTTACAATTTTTCTCATCAGGCACCTATTTTCGCAGTTCGCTTAGCGGGGACCCTCCCTTAGTTCTGTCTTTCCATACCTTGAGTGGCAGGTCACACAGAAGACTTCAAGTTGCAGGGAGAAAGGAAAGAGGAGGGGAGGCCTGATCCATTTTAATGCCTGCAGCAGGAAATTAAATCTTCTATGCAAAGCTCTGTGGCCAGCATAAGATATGAGAAGAAATATCTAAGTGTGGATATAAACGAGAAAGGTCAAAGACTTATTTTTCTTGTTCACCTTCATGCAATTTATTGGGAAACTGGCATATCATTACTCAAAAAGATAGAAATGGGACCATTACAGTTTCTTTTACTTTACTGACTGAATTAAACTTTGCATTTCAGAGCAGTTTCTCATGCCAGGGGTAAGGGCATTTATGCTGCCAGTTTACCCAGAGGTTAAAATAAAAATGATTAAGTCTGAGCACCCTGTCTATATTCCTGGTTAATGATTTGCGTGTTATTTAACAATCTTTAACAATGTCCACTCTGTCACCAGTAGATTCAGCAGGCTCACTTGTTAGTCCATGATCTTGATCACTGAGAAGATATTAAATAAAAACTTCCACTTAGGGTGTCTTTTGGGTTGACTCAGAGTCTTGAAAAGCTCCTTATAGATTTGTCATTGGTTCCTTGACCCATCTCAGAGTAATCTGTAGCCTAATCTCTTTAGAAAATAAGAATAGGGAGCAGAACCCAATGCTTAGCATTGTTTCAATCCTAGTAGGATTAATCTTAACCTTGGGCTTCAACTAAGGCATCCACATCTTCCTGCTTAGCTCTCTTGCCCTGTGATTATAGCCATTCCTTACACATTCCTTACATATATACCTATTGTATATATATACATACATATACATATGTATACCTGCTGTATTTATACACATATATATACACACACACAAGGGATGATTGAAGAATACAGTAGTGAATGTCTAAGTTAAAAACATTTATTACAGTAAAAAAAACTTGTCATTAATCCCTCTCAAAATATTCCCTTCACTTCAAACACTTGTCAATTTCTGAAGCAGTTCTAGAAATCCTCTTTCAAGAGTATCTTATGAGGTATAATCAGAAATCTGTAAATGCTACTACTGTTGCTATCCAATAGAAAATCAGGCTTATAAAAAAAACATTAAGGTGTTTCACCTACCGTATTCACTGTATCTGGCACCATGTAACTTCTGGATCTTCCACAGTCAAAAAAAAAAAAAAAAGCATGAAATGTAAGTGTCTTGAATTGATTCATGACATGAAGGCAGCCACAACAGTGGAACTAAAGAAATTCACAAAAGAGAACCTCCAGAACTGCTTCAGAAAATGGCAAGAATGATAAGTTAAATGGGTGTGGTGCTATACACCTGTAACCCCAGCATTTGGGAGGCTGAGGCAAAAAGATCACTGAGTGTTCTAGGCCAGCCTGAACTACATTGCTAGACCCTGTATTTTTAAAATAATGATGAGATAATTGTGATTTGAAGCAAGTTAGATGGTTGAGGAGGATTAATGACAATTTGGGTCTTTTATTGCAATAATTTTTTATTTAAACATATTTTCTATCAAACTCGTATCTTAACTGACTGGTTAGTGTTACGGGTTGAATTGTGTTCTCCTAAAATTCAAATGTCAAAGTCCTAATTCCCAGTGCTGTAGAATGTAACTACTTATGGAGAACTTGTCTTTAAAGAGGTAAAATGAGGTTATCAGAGTGGGCCATAACCCATTGTGATTGGGGTCCTTAGAAGAAGAGATCAGAATGCTGATACACACAGATGGGAGTCTGTGTTAAGACAGAGAGAAGGTGGACATCTGTAAACCAAAGAGAGAGGACTCAGAAGAAGCCATCCAGGCTCACACCTTGATCTCAGCCTCCAGAACAGTGAGAAAGTAAATTTTAGTTGCTTAAACTCAGTCTACAGTACTTTGAGACAGTGGCCTTATGGACTATATATTTGGTTTGCCCATCAGTATGCATGGGGGAGTTTATCTTCCCTGGAATATAAGCAAAGTGAGAAGGTATTCTTGGTTCCTTGCTCTGAAGGGCAGGCAGATTAAATCAAAGTGACCTAGAAAGGACAAGTGGAGTGAAAATCTGAGTTGACCAAAGAACAACAATCTTCAGCTCTCTCTGTGTGTCAGTGCCCGCTGGGTTGCTAAAGGGGTTTCCACGAGACTCATTGAAACTGAGATTTGTGGCCTAATTGGACCCCCTAATTAAACTAGCCAATTGATAAAGGACTAAAAAGTGAATGACAGAGTATAAACTGACCTTTGCCACAGAGTTCCAGACTTACTTCTGTTCAGGATGTTTGTGAAAAGATTGATGTTCACGTATTCCCACAAGTGATGGTGAGATTGTCAGACAGCAGAGCTCTGCCTCAAGCTGTAGACAGTCACAGAGAGAGGGCATAAGCAGGAGCCAATCAAGAGCACCTCACAGCAGGCATAGCAGCACATGCCTATAATCTCAGCACTCTAGGGGACTCAGGCAGGGGAATCACAAGTTTGAGGTCAGCCTGGGAAACTTAGCTACTTAGTAAAAGTCTTCCTCAAAATACAAAATTTTAAAAAGTACTGAAGATGTAGCTCAGTGGGAAGGCCCTGGATTTAATCCTCAGTACTGGTGGAGAATAAAAAGATGTTACATCTGTAGCCACAGTGAGTAGCCAGGAAGAATGGATAACCCAAGCAAGTCCAAAAAGGGCCTCCCTGAGTAAGTATATAGCTCTGGAGAGATACCCAGGCATACTTGCCCATATGTGCACGCACTCACCCATATGCCTTTCACAAATGTTTGCCAAGTGGAAAGCTGTAAATTTTGGGTTTGAGAAGCCATCTTCCTACTAAAAGGCCTAAGAAGTAAGAGTGAGACAGACTGAATACTGTCTGAGTTCTCAAATCCCATTAGTGATTCCTCATTCTCTGTGTCATTTCTCTTCCTTTTAACCAGAAGTGTCTTGACTAGCACAAGTTAATATTTGTTGGAAAAATAAGTTGCTCTGGAGGAAACTAAGTAATATGAGACATCATCCCTAGATTAAGGATTTACAAAATAGACTCAACAAGTGCTGTTAGGTGGAATAGAAGATTGATGGGCAGTTGGAATAGTAGACAGTACATGTCATAACATTTCAGAGAAAAGAAAAATCTTTATAAGCTGGAATGTTAGGAATGGTTTCAGGGAAAAGGAAGAATCTGAACACACTAAAAATATGTAAAATCTAAAGAAGCCAATGGAGGAGAAGTTGGGGGACAGCGGGAAGCTCACCCTGAGCAGAGGAATAGGAATAAACGAAGAAACACGGAGTGTTTGCAGATCACCAAGTAGAGCTGATTCTCTGGAGTTGAGGATTCAGAAGACAAACAAAAGACAATATTGGAAACATAAATTGAGTCAAGCCTTGAATTCCTCAAACACTAAGTGAAACCATTTGAAAAATTTCAAACCATTTGCATGGAGAGCAAAGTAATGAAAGTGGAATTTGTGGGTGAGAAGCCTGATCAAAATGTGGATATGAATTTGGACAAAGTGAGGTTGGGAAGAAGAGCACCTCATCCAAGGAGCTAATTCAAAGTTCCATGTCATAAATGTGAACACCTGAGCTGACAGGGGCCAGAAGAGAGGAAACAAGGGGTTCAGCTAAGGTCATCAGTTATTCCCATGTGCTTTAAAAATATACTCCCGGAACTGAACAGCACACAAAAACTCAAAGACCACAACAATGTGAATTTCATTCTAGGCCCTTCTGTCCAGAAACAGATTAAATTACGCTCATTTAGTTGTTATAGCAGCCCCAGCACCCCATCGACCCTCACAGATTCCCAAATGAGGGAACATTTGTGGTCAGGAAAGATCTATTAAACACATTGGCTCCATTATTCTGGATTGCATGTGCCTATCCTAAATAAATACTCAGTAACTACTTCACGACTATGGAAAGAAAGCATAATGTCACTTTGGAATTATCTTCTGGGAATACAAGTAAATAAACATTAATGGCCAAAATCAAGAGGAAGTACTACTTAGATACCACTGTGGGGCTCAGAAACTGATTCAGAAAAAAGTGTTTCTGCATTCAGCCACTGCACAAGAAAATATTTGATGAAGACATACAGTGAGTTATGCTAAAATACAGCAAAACATTTATAGAGGGACAGTACAGTTCCCAAAGCTCATCCATGTACTGCAGTTGATTTCACCCTTTGATAATACATTCAGCTACAAAAGTTGACCTGGTTACTGCAGCTTTGTGGAGAGGACAACTTGAGGTTGTGAAAAGTAAAAGAACTAATCCAAAGTCTCTCAGGAGGTGGTATTAAACCAAGACTTAGAACCCAACTGTCTTGACTTTGAGTCCAAGTAGACTTTACCCTTCACCAACAGCACATGAGGCAGAGTAGGCATGGGATCACCACCTACACCTTCTGTAGGAGTGGGATGCACCCCACAGTGCACAAAGAAAGGGAAATGGAAAAGCGGCCCAGACAATAGCACTTCTTAGCTCTGCCACAACCATCTGTGTGATCTGGGATAAGTCATTTACCCACTCAGATATCATTTGAGAAAAAAGACAACGAGGTTAGTAGACAATAATATTTACTTGTATTCCCAGAAGTAAGAAGATAACCAGGAGGTTCTGCACTCTTTATACAGAGGAGTGGGGAAAAGTAAGGCCAGGTTGTGAACCTCAGAACTATACCCATATTTGACGCCAAGTGTCCAAAAAGCCCCATGGAGAATAATTTATCCTAAACAAAGAGAGCCGGGAGAGTTCACAATGACCTATTGCATACGTTATGCAGACTGGAAGAGAAAGGTTGAAAGACTCCAAAGAAAAAGAAATGATAAGGACATAAGAAATGAAACCCTGTCTCATATATATATATATAAAATAAGGACATAGAAATGCTAACCACCATTTCATAGCACATATTGTATACATGTAATAAAATATCACACTGCACCCCATAAATATGTCTATTACATTAATTAAAAAGAAAAAATTCTATTTTTTAAAAGAAGAAAGTCTAGGTGTCAAAGATAAGCACTAGAAGAGTTTGCTGATTTTGAGTAATCACAGTGTCTATCTCTGAGCCTCCTCCAATTCATGCCTGAGCTGTAAAGAGAACACAGAAAACCACAATCATAGTCCAAATAATGAGCAGGAGGACTGGGTAAAAACTGAAAGTACTACTGGAGTCAAGTCTCTGCAAAACAGGGAGAACATGACTCTGGACAAGCCACTCACTGTCTAGCCTCCATTTTCTCCCTGGAAAATGGGAGGCCTATACCACAAGCCCTGTAGGATTGCTGAAATGATGAAATGCAGAAATGTGTAAAATGTTTAGTAAACACCTGGCTCATGGTAATATATGATTCTTGTGTCTGATAATATTGATGTTAATCTGGTTCCCCTGCTTTATTGCCTGGTTACAAAGTGTGACACTAGTGGTCCCTATTTGGGGTTTCCAGGAGACAGCTCTTCTTTTTGCCCTTTTCTCACTGCAAGATCCCTTTCCGTGGGAAATCTGTTATAGTGTGAACAGAACCTCCCCAGCACCTTCAGCCACAGGGAAGTAGGTACCGGCCTGGCCAATCAGAGTTCTCCACTCTCTGGCCACCTGGATTAGTTCTGGACTGGGCAGATGACTCCAGAAAAGCCCATGCAAATGCCTCATGAGGCCTGACATATGGATCTGGGAGAAAGAAGGTCTTTCTTTTTCCAGGACTGAAAGCTGAAAGTATAATATGGGCTTGAAGCAGCTCCAAGAACAAGGCTTTGTAAGAAAGAAGAGGACAGAGTTTAGACAGAGTCAAAAGAAGCAGCACTCAGTCTGCTGAGCCCTAAAGCCCAGCCCAATAAGAAACGGCCCCATGCTTTGGACTTTCCCACTGGTGAGCCAAGAACATCCCGATTGTGCTGAAAGCAGCTAAACCTGGCTGCTGTGTCTTCTCCCAAGAGTCCTACTACCAATCAGCCTCTGCTGGCATCGCTGAAGTGGGTCTGGCAGCCCGAGCACCAAAGCAGACCCAGCTCCGTCTGGGCCCAGAAGGCATATGTTGATGAAGGGCTGAGGAGGCCACAGCGTTCAGGCTGAAATGTGCCAGACTCCGCAGCACAGAGCGCTCCGGCAAAGAGTTGAACAGGAGGGAATGGCAGATTTCACTTGAAAGAACTACCTTCCAGAAGCAAACTTTAAAGCATGTTAGGTTTCTAAATCATGTTTTTCTCATAAAATGCACCTTACTTAACCCTATCTTACTTTATTTTCACTTTATAAGCCTTTTGATTCAGTCTTTGCCTGGGATTTGGTGTTAACTCAAAAGAAAAGTTTAGCCAGACAGGTGGCTCATGCCATAAACCCAGCATTCTAGGAGCTGAAGGAGGAAGATTGCAAGGCCAAGCCCAGCCTAGGCAATTTAGCAATTTAGGGACACTCTGTTTCAAAATTTTAAAAGGGTTGGGGATGTAGTTCTTTGCAAAGACCCTGAGTTCAATCCCCAGTGCTGGGGGAAAAAAAAGGAAAAAGGAAAAAGAAAAAGACAGAAAACATCTTTCTTCTATCCATCTCCAGCTCCCCTGTGAAGGTTGGTCACTGTCTCCAAAAGCCTTTCTTACCCTGGAAGGAAGGGACACAAGATTTGCTGCATACCAATTATGCTGCCCTGTATTCACTGAGAACTACATATGTGATAGGAAAGAAAGAAAGAGAGATTTCGCAGATTGAAAGAATAAAGAGAATTTGGACTACAACCAACCAGAATAGTAACATGCCAAATAAAAAAGTCTCTCTATCAAAATCTAGAAGTTTCACGCTTTTTTGAGGGTAGATGTTTTCTCTGGGAAACAAGAGTTAGCAGACAGGCTGGGAAACCACCAGGAGGGACACTGTTAAAAGAGTGTTATGACAGCAGGCAAGTTCCAAGCCCTGTTTCTGGTCACTTACGCCAAGGACACTCCCTGGGTTACTGCCCACAGGTGAGCAGAAGCACCACTCAGCTCACGTTCAGGAGCTGGCCAGCCCTCCAGGTGTACCATGAGATGTCCCCAAACCCTGCTGTTCCTGAGTCTTCAGAGGTTGCATAATTCAATCACTATGAAGATCCTGCCCACAGTGGTTCAGCGTTCTGAGAGAAGAGGATATTATGCAGAGGAACTCCCATTCCCGTCTTCAGGCCACAGTGGGGACCCCAGGGTGCGCAGAGCAGGCAGGCTGCGGAGAACTCATAATCATCAGATGATTACTGGTAAAGCACAGAAAACACTTGCAGGACGCCCAGAGGGCAATCAGCAATCTACAAGCACTCCGTGTATTCACTGCGATTTCTCATTACCTAAAGCCTAAGCTCCAAAATTGTGTAATTGAAACCCCACTCAGTAGAAATTTTAAACAATCATCCCCTAATGGTATGTATTTACTTGCTCATGAATTATGTATATGTGTCATTGTTCTAACAATATCACCTATATTATAAAACACAGAAAACGGATATTTTTAGGGCAGAGGCATAACCCAGAGGTAGAGCGCTTGCCTGGCATACGTAAGATGCTGGATTTGATTGCCTGCAGCCCCTCAAAAAAGAAAAAAAATTTTTTTTTTAAAATACGCTAAAGTAGCAAATAATATTGTTATAAATTATCTCGCTGAGTGTATCATTAGCCAACATACATTTAGGATGGATAGCTACAGTGGATACAAACTAATTTTTTATTTTAAAATGAAAAAAGAATAAAAACAATGATACAGAATTTCAAAACAAAAGGAGATTGACAATGGTTAATGTATTAATAAATTTCTTGATTTTGATTTCCTGGGCCAATCTTTTGCTGGGTAGTGACGTTGTCACCATTCTCACCTCACGCCGTGTTCGATGAAGAACTTGCAGGAATAGTAGAAATGTGGGCTTTGCCACCTGCCTGGGTTCTGCTTCTTGTCTGCGTCGCTAGCACCATCTTCGATCCTGAGTTTGGTTGATTTCAGAACTTTGTACGCTACCTGTCCACTTTGCACATGTTAAATGTGATGTAACTAAATTATATAATCTTTAAATCCATTTAATCAGGCAAATGTATAGAAAAACACACTAGAAACCAGCAAAGGAGTGAGGTCCACATTTTCAGCTGTGCGGGAACCTCTGTTAGTCCCAGAGGTGGCTGCAAATCCCCTTGACAGATGATCACCCACCATATGGACCAAATGAAGTGAAGCTGCACTGTTCCTTCACAAATAAGTACCAGTAAATGTTTTGTTTGCTTTTTAGATTATAAATAAAAGGAATATTTTGTGGACCATTTGCCACATCCCCACCCACTTTAGAGACACCATTATAGTGACCACTGACCTCAGCTCTGGTATAGGCTGGATATCCAGTTAGTACTTCCCCCCTCGCACCACCCACAGGTAGAGAAACACAGTTAGCATTACCAAATCCTCCCATTATTTATAAAGTAGTGCCCAAGCCAGGCACGGTGGCACACACCTGTATTTCCAGCTATTCAGGAGGTTGTGGCAGGAGAGCCAAAAGTACAACATTAGTCTAGGCAACATAGCAAGACCCTCTCTCAAAATAAATAAGAAGGGGTAGGGTGTAGTTCAGTTCTGGAGTGCTTCCCTAGCACGCGTGAGATCCTGGATTCAATCCCAGGACTGCAAAAGCAGGGAGTTCAGGGAGAACGAGTAGGGCCCCTCGCGGGGCCCGCCCAGCCCAAGGGGCGCAGGCACGGATCAGGACTAAACATGGACTGCCTTCCGGGGTCCTGAACCCAGGACCTTGGAGGAGAAGGAGAAGGGCCCCTCACGGGGCCCCCACCCGGCCAAAGCAGCACCGGCGCGGGCTTGGATAGGGGACAACCCGCCCCCCCCGCGCCCCCCCCACTCCCTCCCCGCCATCAGCAACCTGCTGTTTCGGAGGTCTGCCTAAATTGATAGCAACCAAGGAACATCAACCAACTTTTGTTTTGTAGATTCCGCCAGGCCTCTGGTCAGCAACCCAAGCATCACTTTACAGCGGGCAATGTAGGAAGTATGGGGGATTCTCTTCTGTCTTGTCTTCTATTATTAATAAAATATTAAAAAAAAAAAAAAAAGCAGGGAGTTCAGATCCTTAGCACAGTGCAGAAACCTTTTGCATTACAGTGCTGCTTCACTCCAGCTTATGCCTTTCTCTTTCTCCCTCATAAACTCTATGGACAGCACTAGCTGTCTACTGCTCCAACAGACCAGATACTTTTAGGTCTTGGCAATTGCTCTTTTCTCTGACAGGACTGGCTTCCTTTCACTTCGCTTTCCTAAAAATCCACAGTTCATCTTTCCAACTCTAAGTTCACAGCCTCCCTTCTCTGTAACACAGGGAATGACCTTTGCCAACTCAAGGAACAATGGCAGTCACGTTCTCTCTTTCCCAGTTAATTAGTTTGATACTCGCCTTCCCTTTGAGACTTCTCCACAACCTTGAAATTTTTCTGACAAATCAAAGAAGCATAATTCATTCCAGAGGTGTCTTAGTTACTTTTACTCATTGCCGAGACAAAATACCAGATGCCCGAAATTAGGGAAGGAAAGGTTTATTCTTACAGTTTCTCGGGAGTTTCAGTCCATACTTAGTTGGCTCCAAGTCAGCATGGTGTGTCAGGGCTGCCATTCATGGTGGCTGCAAGCCACAAGGTGTGCTGGCAAGCTAGAGGGCAGAAGCGCAAGAGGAAGACCCGCCTTCCCTTACACTGTATATCAGCTCCACCCCTGGGTGAGTGCAGCACTCATTGATGATCCCCGCGCCAGACAAACCAATAACTAAGCCCCATCAAAAGTATATGAGGCCTTGGGGGGACATAGTATATCACCCAATACAAGAGGGGTCAATCCACTACCCAGCCATGTAGAGAGAACTAGAATCAGATGCTTCCTACTGCAGTCAATGTCCCCTTGCCTTGCTGCATAGTCTTTAAAACCTGGGACACATGTTACTGTGTACACATCATTTGTCCTCTCTGTATATCCCCCATGAGCACTGCTCTGCCATGGTGCTCCAGCTGATCCAAGCCTTTTCATAGGCCTCATACCTAGACCCTAAATCACGTTCCTTATGTTCACACTCAGACAATTATCTATTGTCCCGAAGCTTACATCCTAGAAAGGTAAGTCCTGAAAGGCTTTCAACTTCCATTACAGCTTGGGCCAAACCAGGCTTTCATCAAAACTATGTGGTTCAAACCAGATATGGTGGCACACTGTAATCCCGCTACTCAGGAAGCCAGGGCAGTGAGATCAAAAGTTCTAGGCCAGCCTGGTCAATTTAGTAAGACCCTGTCTGAAAATAATATGAAAAATAAAAAGGCCTGGGAAAGTAGCCCAGTGGCAGAGTGCCTGACTCACTAGCATGAATGAGGCCTTAGATTCCAATCCCCATCAATTCAAGGAAAAAATAAAAATAAAACATTCTTTTGTAGACCTGGCTCTTTGCTTTAAATAAGTATGGGCAACTTTTTCTTTCAAATTTTCTTTTCTATTTTAGTGGAAAGTTACTCGTTCCTATCAGCACCACTAGTTTCCTGACTAACCTGGACTCTATTAGCCAACTGATCATGGTTTGCCCAATGACTAACTCTTATAACAAGAGGTGAGCAGCTCCTAGTAAGCCACCAAAAATCAGGTGTGTTGCTGTATTTCTGCTACAGCTTTACCACAGAGCACTTTTAAAATCAATCAAGGCCCTGTGTCAGTCAGCTCAAGTTGTCATAACAAAATACCCAGACTGGACAGCTTAAACAACAGAAATCCATTGCCTTGCAGTTTTGGAAGCTTGGAGCTCAAGATCATGGGTCCCATAAATTCGGTTCCTGGCGAGGCCTGTCTTCCTGTCTGTGAAGTCACCTAAGCTCTTGCTATGTCCACGTGCTGCCTCTTCTTTGTGTGCATGGAGAGCACCTCTCAGATTAGAGTCTGCCCTTTTGACCTCATCCATCCTTAATTACTTCCTTCCTATCCTTAATTATCTCCAAATATGACACATTATTGGTTAAAATTTCAAAGTAAGAATTTGAAGAGTGAAGAACAGTTCAGTTCATAACAGCCCTTGATAGCTGCATCAAGTTGTGCCTGTACTGAGAGCAGCCAGTAGCTTATCCAACTGAAGAGAAAGAGGAAATTAACCTTCAAAAGGCCTCAAATCCCCACCCAATCTACAGTGCCTCATTCTCGCAGTCTTAGCAAAACACATCAGTTTTCTCCATCAAGGAGTGAATTCCATAATGGGCCTTGTTAAATCTGTGTGCTTTTTATGGTCTTGTGTACAACCTAGGCTATTCTAAGCATTCCTGGGATGACTGTTGATGAAACATGGGGGAGCGCGAGACGTGACCCCAAGCCCCAAAACCTGTTACCTTCTAATCTGTCTTCTGTGTATTGTAAGCTTTATTCTACTCATGATGAAAGGAATCATTTGGAAATTTATGTTAAACATTTGTCTTTTTCTCTGGCCTCTTACCATGCTTCACATGAATCACAGGTGGACCAGAATGTGCTGAGGGCTTGCTGTAGGCAGAGAACTATGAGAGAAAAATATAAGAACTGCAACAGCAGGTCTAGTAGCACTGTCCAACACAAATACGGTGTGCACCTCAATTACACCTATTTCTAGTAGCCACATTAAAACAACTTGAAAAGAAATAGATGGAATTAATTTTAATAGTATGTGTTTCTCTAATCCAATATACCCAAAACATTTTCCATTCAATGTGTAATCAAAATATTTTTAAAACACTGAGATATTTCACATTTATTGCTTTGTACTGGGGTCTTCAAAGTCAAGTGTGTTGCACTGACATCAAGTTCTCCAAACCAATTCTGTATTATTGCAATTCTGACTAGCTACCTTTCAAGTGCTTCCTACCCACTCGTGGGTGGTAGCTACTATATTGGACAGCACTAGAGTTAGCAGTTAATGACATGGATTTTGGAAACAGAAGGATCTGAGTTTGTACATTGATCCATCACTGACTAACTTAAACTTCCTATGCTTCATTTCTGCATCTCTAAAATGGAACTAATACTACTTCCTCCTCGACATAAAATCAAGGTAAAATAAAATTATCCACAAAAAGTCCTCAGCACACACACAGTGACAGCATGGTCACCATGTGCCAGGCTCTGTGCTATGTAATTTGCATGATTAATTCTCAATAAATTATAGTGGTTATTGCTCTTGATGAGTGCTGATTTGACAAGAGCTGAAGAAATTTCTCCAACAGATGTCAAATGCATAGTCTCCCCCCACCTCAGCTTTTTGCCCTATAAAATGGCAATAATGAAGGAATCTGCCACTAAAAATAAAATGATCTTCCTGCTTAGGTAGTACGATAGCTTAAAATATTCACATTAGTTTGGGGCTCTTTGGCTTATAATTCTCAACCACAGCAATAAAAACAAAAGTTATAGCCTTCTGTTCTTCGCATGTACTTTGTGATTAGTTCACTTCAGTACTCCCCTAGGCAGAGAAATCGTTCTGAGCATACAAAGCCCCAAACTGATCTAGGTCCTATCGTGCTTTTTTTTTTTTCCTTTACAAAAAGAGCTTTCCAAATCCATTCAGCCACTATTTCTAAATTATGAGTGCATAAAAAGAGATACGCCTTTTTTGTAAGGTCTCATAATTCACCCTCATATAACACGGGTGATAAATGCAAGAAGGCAGCTAGCTCCCTGTTGAAATATGTATAATAGATATATTACTGTATCTACTGTATATTTTCATTTTGGCATGCAATGAGCTCTCCTTCACCTTATGATAATAAATTGCATAACCTCAGCCGTATCATAACATTAAATAACAGGACACAAGTAAATCACTGTAATATTTTATACCTTGTAACTACTTCCAGTTTTGGATCTCAAAGTCCTGTATAAACACAAATTAATTAGCTCTAGTCCCATATGAGATTAGCTTTAATATACTTCCAGAATATACTTCCAGAAATTATAACACAGAAATAGGAGAAACCCGATCATGAACACTGATTTTTTGTTTGTTTGTTTGTTTGTTTGTTTTTCTTCTATTTTTGTTTTTGTTTTCTTTGTTTGTTTGTTTGTCTTTGAGGCAGGGTCTTGCTATGCAGTTTGAACTGGACTTGAACTCACTTTGTAGATCAGCCTGGTCTTAATCTCGCAATATCCTCCAGCCTCAGCCTCCCAAGTGCTGGGATTACAGGTGTGCACCACCACGCCTGGTTTCAATTTTTTAAAGGTTCAAAGGATGGAAACCAGTGGCTCTCAATAGGTGATCTAGTTCCCCAGGGGACGTTTGGCAATATCTGGAGATACTCTTAATTGTCACAACTGGGTGAAAAGAGAGGTGTTATCATTTAGATCGAGAAAGTCCCCCAAAAGCCTAATGAGACTGGACTTGTGGGAGGTAACTGAGTCATGGGGGCATGATAATTGAATGTGCTGTTAGGAGGTGGGGCCTGGTGGAAGAGGGGTTCACAGAGGAGAGGGAGACCTGGAAGGGCCTGACTCCTCCCTTCTCCCTCTGCTTCCTCCCTGGCTGCCACTGATACGAGTGGATTTCCTTCACCAGACCTGTGCTGTTTCTGCCTTGGAACCAGACAACCATGACTGAAAACATGAACCAAAGTAAACCTCTCCTCCTTTTAGTTTCAGGAGTGTGGCATTGTATCTCATAAATGGGAAGGTGACTAAGACAGTAGGTACTACCAGCCACTAGTTGGTACCAAAGATGCTGCTAACCATGCTATAATAACCAGGACAGCACTTCACAACAAAGAAAACACTAATTTTTTAAAAAAATAGTTTCTTTCCACAAGAAAGAGCAGGAATTTTCTTTATGTTTCCAACTTTTCTAAAGATATTTCCTCATTTTGGGGCCAGGGACATAGCTAAGCAGCATAAGCGCCTGCCTGGCAAGTGTGATTTCGATCCCTGGTACAAAAAGAAAAAAGAAAGAAATTTCCTCATTTCAGGGAAAAGTCAGGCAATTCCCACTGAGAAAGAGTTCCATTAGATCACTAACTATGTAGCCAAATCTAAGAGAAAAACTGACATGTGAAGAAAATAAGTTATTGAATTAAAAAGGTCCCATTATCAACCAGTTAGAGAATCAGAGAGAAAAGAGCATCTTTCTCCCTCTACCATCCCTCCCAAAAAAAAAGAAAGGAAAAAAGAAATGGCCATTGTTTTCACACAAAGCATAACTTTTCACATACTCATATGGCATTCTTTTTTTTCTTTTAGTCAATTTTTTTTTTCTTTTTTGTGGCACCGGGGATCAAACTCACAACCTCACGCCTGCCAGGCAAGCACCTAAGCCACTAAACCAAACTCCCAGCCCTAGTTTTTTGAGACAGGGTCACACTATGTAGCTCAGGCCAACCTTGCACTCAGGTTGTAGCCCAGCTGGTCTTGAACCCACAATGCTCCTCCTACCTCAGTTTCCTGAGTGCTGGGATTAAAGGAGTGTACCACCACGCCCAGCTCCATATGGCATTCTTGATGACAATCACTTACCTCAGGATGTATGTCGTTGTTTACCTGGAATACAGGCATGGGAGCGGGGTGTATTCCACATGGGCAAACCAGGTCTTTGCAAAAGTCCTACCATCTGTAGAACAGGAAGTACTTGAAAATGTTAGATAGCAACATTGAGCTCTTTTTGAAGAAGAAGGAGTGGTTGATATGGATGCATATGCTTGAGTGTATGAGTAATTCTGTCTGATTTCTTTCTGCCTCTTCCTATGTGAAATATTTGCTCAACATCTTGCTTGTGAATATGAAAGTTGCTATGAATTTCTTTCTCACATAACTGCAAATCACCTCTCCCACACTACCCAGTGTTCCTTTCTGATTATGTAGGCAAATAGATGATTCATTACTAAGGTACACTATAAAGAAAATAGATAGAAGTCATGGGAGAATTTAAGTATTTGGAAAGTGGAAATCTCATTCAAATAAAAATAAAACACCTGACTTGTTTAGCATTCTTTCTCCCAGAAAAGAATAAAAGCTACTGCGTAAAAGAACTAGTAATTCTGACTGATGAAAGAAATCTAGAGATGGGCATGGTGGTGCATATCTGTAATCTCAGCACTCAAAAGGCTAAAGCAGGAGGATTCCCATGAATTCAAGACCAGCCTGCACTAAATAGTTAAAAGCCAGCCAGAACTATGTAGTGAGACTTTTAATTAGGTATATGCCTTAGGATTGTAGATTTCAGAAAGTTAAGAAAAGATGAGTACAATTTTATGGTAAAAGAATTTGAAAGGGACAATGGCTCACAAAGATTGCAATGTTCTCAGAAATGCAATTCAGATTTGGTAATTTAAAAATTAGCCCAATGAGAAAGGAAAGATAAAACATTCACAGTATGCTGGATGTGATGGAACACACCTGTAATCCCAGCACTTGGGAAGCTGAGACAGCAGGATTGCCACTAATTCAAGGCCAGCCTGGGCTACACAGGTGGTTCAAAGCCAGCCTGGAATACATAGCAAGATCATGCTTCATAAAAACAAAACAAAACAAAACAAAATCAGAGAAATCAATATTTTCTATAGGAGCTGAAATTCTAAATGAGGTACAGTAAAACCTTGGTTTGCAACCATAATTCATTCTGGAAACACAGTTGTAATCCTAAGCACTTGTATCTCAAAGTGAATTTCCCCATAAGAAATAATGGAAACTGAAATGATTCATTTTACAACTCAAAAATATTCATATAAAAAGTGATTAAAAATGATTATAATACTGTAGTATAACACTAAATAATAAAGAAAATACAAAATATGAAGAAAAGTAAACAAATTAATCTGCACCTACCTTTGAAAATCTTCATGACTGATGTGAGGGAGATGAGAGGAGGGTTATTGCATGGGATGATTTTTACTATCACTAATGGAATCACTGCTATCCGTTGGCTCTTACTCTTTCTTTTTTTGTGCAACCTTAACAAGAAAATCTTATCCAATGACACTTGCTTTTGCCTCCTTTTGAGGATTTCACAGAAATGTGACATTATGTTATTGTCAAATAGATTCATCACTCACAATGCTACAGCCTATTCAAGTGGTGCCTCTGTTGCAGTTTCTCACATTTTACACATCTTCCTAATCTCATCTGAAGTGAGGGATTCTTCCACTTTTATCTCTTCCTCTGATGTAGATAAGATCTCTTGCATATCTTCTTGTTGAGAGATGGGGGAAACAGAGACAGAGACAGAGATAGAGAGAACAAAACCATTGGCTCAGTGGTGGTCTTGAGATAAATCAAGGTAATACACCACATCGACAGTGCCAAAGACAAAAATCACATGGTCATCTCAATAGATGCAGAAAAAGCCTTTGACAAAGTCCAACACTCATTCATGATAAGAACCCTACAAAAAATCAGAAGAGATGGTTTTTATCTCAATCTGATAAAAGTCATGTATGACAAACCAACAGCCAACATCATACTAAATGGAGAAAAACTGAAAGTTTTCATTCTAAAATCAGGAATAAGACAAGAATGTCCACTGTCTCCACTCTTACTCAACACATTTCTTGAAACTTTAGCCAGAGCAATTAGACAAGAGAAAAATAAAAAGAATAAAGATAGGAAAGGAAGGAGTTAGATTATCATTATTTGCAAATGACATGATACTCTACTTAGAAAACCTCAAAAACTCCACTAAAAGACTGCTAGATTTAATAAGCAAATTCAGTAGTTTAGCTGGATACAAAATCAACACTCAAAAGTCAACAGTCGTCCTGCAGATGAATAAAAAAATCACTGAGAAAGAAATTAGGGCAACAATACCTATCACAATAATATTCAAAAAAATGAAATACCTAGGAATCAATCTAACAAAGGATGCAAAAGACATCTACATTGAAAACCACAGTATTCTGAAAAAGGGTATTGAAGAGGATATCATCAAATGAAAAATGCCCCATGCTCTTGGGTAGGAGGAACTGATATAGTGAAAATGCCATATTTCCAAAATTGTTTATAGGTTTAATGTGATCCTGATCAAAATTCCAACAGCATATCTCACAGAATTAGTGAAAACAATCTAAAATTCATTTGGAACCAGAAGAGACCTAGAATACCACAGACAATTCAGGGCAAGTCAGGGGACATTGCAGTGTCCAATTTAAAACTATACTATAAAACTACTGTGATAAAAACAGCATGGTACTGGCAAAGAAAACAGACCTGAGGATCAATGAAACAGATTAGAAGATGTAGTAACAACTCCAAACATAATCACCTTATGCTTGACAAAGTTACTTGACACATTCACTGGAAGAAAAATAGCCTCTTTCATTAATGGTGCTTGAAAACCTGAACCATTATTTTTCCCCATGCACTAAACTAAATTTGAAATGGATTTCAAAGATCTAAATATTAAAACAGAACTATTAAATCTGCTGGAAGATAGAAAAGGTAAAACTCTTGAAGACACTGGTGTAGGCAAAGACTTTATGAATAAAACCCTGATCTCACAGGAACTATCACAGAGAATCAATAACTGGGTTCTTCTTACTAAAAAGCTATTTCACACCAAGAGAAACCACCAACAGAATGAAGAGACAACCCACAATATGGGAAAAAAAGTTTGCCAGCTGCTTCTCAGATAAAGGATTACTATCAAGAACATATAAGGAACTCAAAAAAATCAGACCTTCCAAATTTAAAAACCTAGTCCAAAAATAGGCATCTGAGATGCATACACGCTTCTCAGATGAAGAAATACAAATGGCAAATAAAAATATGAAAAAATGTTCAACATTAATGGTCATTCAAGAAATGCAAATTAAAACAACACTGAGATTCCATCTCACCCCTGAAAGAATGGCTAATATCAAGAAATCAACCAATAACAAATGCTGGAAGGGCTGTGGGGATAAAGGAACCCTTCTCCTCTGTGGGTGGGTGTATAGACTGGTGCATTCATTGTGGAAATCAGTGTGGCGATTTCTCAAAAAAGTAGGACTAGAATTTCCACTTGACCCAGCATTACCCTTCTGGGTATCTTCCCAAAAGAATTAAAAGCATCATACTACAGTGATACACGCATACCAATGGCAATGTGGCACAGTTGGTAATAGCCAAACCTTGTAAACAACTCAAGTGCCCGTCAACTGGTGCATGGATAAAGATGTAATTTTTTATACAATGGAGTACTATTCTGACATAAAGAAGGATACACTTGAGTCATTTCTAGGAAAATGCATGCACCTTGAATCCATTCTCTTAAGTGAAATAAATCAGACACACTGAATACCACATTGTTTCTCTGGTATGAGAAATCAAAAGTGTAAATAAGAGACGGGAGGAGGAAAGAAAGAAGGGAAAAGTGAAAAAAATGAGAAAAGAAAACATGGAAACAAAACTTTTTAAAGGGGGAGGGGAGAAATGGTTGAAGGGAGGGTAGGGGAACAGAGAAAAAAATAAGTTATGTCATGTACAGATACAAATTCTCTACAATGAACATTATTATTCCATATACGTAAAATGTACAATAAATCTAATTTGAAAAGTAAAATACAATTATAAGTAGAAAAAAAAGAAGCACCTAGTTAAATTGAAAACATGCATAGCTAAGACCTAAATAATTCCACTTTATGTGTATAGGCTAGAGAAACTCTCAACTATTCTCATAAATTATGTATGATAATGTTTATAATTGCATAAACACTAGAAACAAATTAAAAGTCCATCAACAAAGGAAATAATATAAAAATAATTTTAAAAATTTACACAGTGGAATATTAGCATTAAAACTGTAGCGTTAAATCAACTTGAGTGCATATCAAAAACAACACTGAGCAAAACACAAAAAATTAGATATATTGGACTTCATCAAAATTAAGAACTTTTGAATCCACTAGTGGGTATATATCCCAAGAAAATGAACTCAGCATGTCAAAGAGATAACTGCACTCCCATGTCTCATAGCAAAAATTTGGAATCAGTCTAAATGTCCAACAATGAATGAATACAGAAAGAAAAAGTGATATGCATATAAACATTTCATTTAGTCACTCCAAAATAAAGAGAACAACTTGTCATTTTCAACAACATGAAGGAATCTGGAGGACATTATGTTAAGCAAAATAAGCCAGACCCAAAAAATATAAATACTGTATGATCTCACTCGTATATGGAATCTTAAAAAGGTGACCTCATAGAAGTAGAAAGTGGAACAGAACTTAACACAGATGGAGGGAGTTGGAAAAAGAGAAGGAGAAGGAGAGGTTGGCCAAAAGTACAAGGTTATACACAGACAGGAAGAGTAATTTCTAATCTGTTATTGCACAGTAGAGTGACTATAACTAAAAGTGATCTTCAGTATTTTTCAAAATAGCTAATAGAGAAGTTTTTGAATGCTCATGACAAAGAAATGATATGAGATAGATAAGCTAATTACCCTGATTTTATCAGTGTAATGTGTATACGTTTCCAAATATCACATCATATCCATATACATATGCAATTATTACATGAAAATTTAAAGAATACTTTTTTAAAGACATAAAAATTAACTTTTGTGTTCACAACACACCATCAGAAAAGGGCAAAGACAGCTTTATATTTAGAGTGCATAAAGAACTCTTCCTAGTTAATAATGAAAAGCAAATAATCCAAGTAAAATACAAACTATTTTAATATACATGTCTCCAAAAAGAAAATATTTAAATAAGCAGAAAGCATATGAAAAGATTCTCAATGTTATAAGTCACAAGAAAAATACATATCACAATTACAATAACATACTTTACAATTCACATGCAGGAGGATAACCTGCACAAAAAGGCACATTATAACAAATGTAGATGATAATGTGGAGAAACTGAAGCCCTTGTACACTGCTGACAGGTATGTAAAATGGTTCAGTCACTTAGGAAAACTATCCAGAATTCCTCTGTTAAAAATTGTGTCACCACTCTTGATGAGTCAGCACCATTCACTGACTGCGGAGGGAGAGAACAAGGGCTCACCCCCTCTGGGAGAGGATCCTCACCTGGAAACCGGCGGCATGCGCAGGCTGCAGGAGTGGAGACAGCCACACCCAAGCCCCTCTCTGGGAGTCAGCGCCATTCTCCGACTGTGGAGGGAGAGAACCAGATCTCACCAGGAAGTGATCCTGGAAGGGAAACCATATCATTTTCATTGATTTGTTGGGTTGGGTTTTATTCTCTTTAGTTTTGTTTGATTATGTTAAATCTGATGACACAAGCAGCTATTTGAAGAATAGCAAAACATATTATGGTAGCCATTTTGGATTTACTGTTGGCTTGCTTTGAAGTCCTTTACTGCATTCATTGTTTTGTTTTTATTGCTTCTATTCTGTTCTGTTCAATTTTTACTATGTCTGCAGGTATCTGTAGCTCATCTGAAGACAACAGAAGATGTTATGGTAACTATTGTTGGTTTCATAAGGTTTTGAAGTCCTGTATAACTTATGCTGGGTTTTTTTTTTATTGGTTTTTACTGGTTATTTTCCTTGATTTTATCTTCCTTAATAGAAAAAAGAAAAAAATTGTGTTACCATGTATCACCCAACAATTCTACCCCTACATGCGTACCTGAAAATATGTGTTCATACAAAATTCTGCCCATGAATGGTTATAGTATCATTATTTATGAAACCAAAAAAAGTAGAAGCAATTCATCTAACCACTGATAAATTGATAAATACAAGGTAATATATCCACTGGAATATTATACAGAAGTGAAAAAATAACAAAGTACTGACCCATGCCACAACAAGGAAGAACCATGAAAACAAGAAAAAAGCCAATTACATGATTCCCTTTAGATAAAAATCCCCAAATAGGCAAACCTATAGAGGCAGAAAGTAAAATAGTGGTTCACTAGAGCTGAGGGGGAAATGGAATGTGATTGCTAATAGGAGCAGAGTTTCTTTGGGGGATGATAACAATGTTCTAAAATTGATTGTAAATATACTAAAAATTATTAAGTAAACTTATGAATTATATATCTCAATAAAACTGTTCTTTCTTTAAAACAATGAAGCTAAACACAATGTGTTTTATTTCTAGATTGACTCTCAGAATAGAAAAGGGACATTAGCAGAAAAACTAGTGAAATCTGAATAAAATCTGAAGTTTAGTAAATAGTAATATGGCAATATTGCTTTCTTGGCTTTGACAAATACACATGGTAATATAAACTGGTAATAGTAAAGGAAGTCAGATGAGGTGTACTCTCTATACTATATTTACAAAATTTCTGTAAATCTAAAATTATTTCAAAATGTAAAGAGTTTTAAATGTTCAACAAAAAAGAATGATAATATCGTTACAGTAATATTTAAACAACATTTATAACCATGGGAAAACTGTTATTCTACTTGAGAACACATGTAAGCAATAACATATGATAATACTTAGGGCTATGATAAGCCAAATTCAGAACAGCAGTTATTTCTGGGCAAGAAGAAAGCAGAATGGAAACTGGAAAATACTGTAAAACTTTTTTAAGAACATTATAAAATTTAGGAACATTATAAAGTGAATACAACAGAATGTTAAGATGATTAAACTTAGTGGTATATACCCAGGTCTTTGTTGCACTATTCCCTATATGTCTTGATGTGTTTGAAACATTTCCTTTTAGAGAAAGAGCACGAATCACATCTGAGACACTTCATGCCTCTAGTAATAAGGTTTGTGGGATTTAAAGCATAATAATGCTCTTCACTGTTATTGTAAAGGCAATATAATGATTGCATCTGGTTAGAATTGAGTCATTATTATCACTAATTATTATATGCTAACGCGACTTCAGTGAGAGTTGCCTAGCAGGCTAGTGAAGCGCTGAGTGTATCTGTGGGTGACTGACGTGAAGGTCAGCAAAGTGAGGGAGGAAGAACCCAAAAGGTTTGAAGCTTGGGTGGAGTAAAAAGGGAAAGAAAGCGGCAACATGCTCCTTTTTAGGAGGAGCTCCTTCATCATAGCCATTGGATTTTGGTCTCTAATTTCTTCTGCCTCCCAGTACAGACACACGGATGACTACAGTGAGCTTCCAGTCTTCATCCTTTGACTGCTATTTGGTCCTCCAGTTCTCCAGAACACAGACGGCCATTTGGGGTGCTTCAGCCACTGAATCCTCAGAAGACCATCATGACTTCTGCTTCTGATCCTGTACACTTACGTAATAAATTTCTTTACATAATTGTACATTTATTTTATATTGATTCTGTTTATCTGGAGAACCCTAATTCATAGTTATGTGGAGCATCACTACTAAGAATGGCTAGTCATTCACAAGAACCTACAGATTTGTCCCAAAGACCATCCAGCTTTGTGGTTAGGCCTCTCACTGCTTAAAGTTGTAGGTGCCGTGAACTTGGGCAAGCCATTGCAACTCTTCAGCTTTTGAGATACCCAACGGTAAAACAGAGATAATTACAGTGTATCTCACACTACGTTGGGGGGATTAAATGAGGCAAATCGTTTGTACCAGAGAGCTGCCCTCCAAGTGACATTTGAAAATGTCTGGAGATACATGTATTTGGAGTTACCTCAAGTGTAGAAGTCAGAGTGCTTCTGGCATCTAGTGAGCAGATAGGAAGGATGTTGCTGAATATCCCACAATGCTCAGGACAGCCCCAAGAAGGGAGGATTATCCAGTCCCAGATGCTAATAGTGCTGAGATCAAGAACCCCTCGCTGAACTTTTGACATAGTGGTCAGTATGCAGACAGCACTCTTAAGTTAGGTGTCATTTTATTGTCATCATTACCATCATAATGTAGCACCAAGAAAGACCTGAATACATCAATACCCCAATGGATCTCTTTTTGCCTTCATAATAAGTGTTTAAATTGGCCCAACACAGTCTGTACCACAGCTGAATGACTTGCTTGCCTTTAGAATAGAAGAGGTGTCATCTCTCGTTTGCTCATGGCTCTGAGCTGCTCTTCCCTACCCCTCTACTGTCATTTATTTCCACTTTGTAACTGCATTAATTAACCCTGAGAAGGATTTGAGAGCCCACTGATAGGAAAGGACATTTGCTTTCAAAGATAAAGCTGTATCATTATCAAGCCTCTGCTGCATAGCACAGGAAAACAGCCTTCAGAAAGACTGTTCTGGGCAAACAGTGGCAAATTATCCATTCTTAACCTTGGGCTGCTTTTTAAAAGAAAATATTTTAAAAGGAAGGAAAAGCGAAGACAAAACCAACAGTAACCAGATAAATTCTGTAACCACTTGCAGGGTCAGAACAAGAAATAGCCTCCTCTTTTGACTCTAATATTTAAACTGCTGAACTAGTGCACAGTAGATCAACCATCCACCACACTAAAATGATGTGGAGTTATGAGTACATAGTCAGTTAGGCAGTTTTCTATAAAGAAATATGCTCCTCTATAAAGCAACAGCAAGTCTTATAAGGAAAGTTGCCAACTCCTTACAAAAAAAAGAACATTTTGAACAATGCATAAAAATGAGTTTTATAATCTTAATATTTCTATCTTTTGTTCTCTACCTTCTTCTCTCACAAATCACAACAAACAAAGAACAGCCCATGGGACTTGAACTTATGAATTTTGTCTAAGTAATTTTCCACTGAGGTAAACAGAAGTATTAACATATTCCTGATTTGAAAGGCAAACTATGAGATCTACTGTTAGGGCAGGAATGTTTTTGATTCTGAGACAAATGGCTTTCAACAGTGATTGCTCTGCAGCTTTTCTTCCATTCTGGTTTTTAGAGCTGAATATTAGGAGAAATACCCTGAAGAGAGGACAGTTTGACCCTTATTGACTAGGGAAAATGCATTTGCAGGAAGTAATCATATTTCTTCCACAGGGGAGATAGGAATACACTTAGAAAAAGGAGCCCAGAAATTCAACTCAGAAATGGGAGCAGTAAAGTAAGCTAGGGGAGCTCTGAATGAAGGTTAGGTCAGTCCCAGGGTGAGAAATTTACCTCTTCAGTTGCAAGTCTTTTTTTTTTTTTTTTTTTTTTTTTTTTTGCGGCACTGGGGATTGAACTCACAGCCTCGCGCCTGCCAGGGCAGGCGCTTAAGCCACTGAGCCAAACTCCCAGCCCTGGTTTTTTTGAGGCAGGGTCGCACTATGTAGCTCAGGCCGGCCTTGTGCCGCGTTGTAGCCCAAGCCGGCCTCGAACTCACAACGCTCCGCCTACCTCAGCCTCCCGAGTGCTGGGATTAAAGGCGTGCGCCACCACGCCCGGCGCAAGTCTTCATATACACTTTGCCACAGTCAGAACTGAAGGGAAACTCATAACCCCAGGATATTTTCTTGGGATTAATCACTATGACTGTCATCAAGCAGAGATGGTAAATCAATAGAGTTCTCCCTGTTTCTGAAATAAGAACAGAATGATTCTACACTGCACATTATTTCAGCACATACATTCCTCCCTTTCTCCCCTATAAATATTTGCTAGAACTCCTCATCTGGAGTTCTCCTTCCTGATTCAATTCTCCCAGGAATCCTCTATAACCACCTCAGCCAAGACCATTGAGATTTGCCTCTCTCCAACATCCAGGAGATTACACTAATTGATTACATTTGAAGATGATTACATCTGCCTTAGCAGCTGTTTATATATTGACCAATATTTTTTGTGATTTTTTTCTCTGATTCTTTCTTGGTGGTAGAATACAATTGTCTTTGCACATATTTCCAGGTAAAGGATTATCTCTTAATTTTTTACTTTTTATTCCTTAGATTGAACTACTTTAAAACTCTTTAAAATACTTGAAAATTTTTAATGAATTTAATAATCTGGGGTACCATGACCTGGCTTTGTCCTTTATCACACAAGTGTGAGTGCACATGAATGTGCTTTAGGAAACAAAGAAGAAGATAGGATACACACATCTTTTGAGGTCATTAATTATTAGATGACTCTCCAGCAGGTGCCACAAACTCAGAAATTGTCAGAATGCCATGTCAGTTTCTGCCACTGGCACCCGGATGACATCAGCAGCTGATGGGAGCCTCGGCTGCTCCTCCCCTGCACCCGAAAGACCTTGGCAGCTCAGGGGAGCCTTAGCCACCCCTCCCCCACACCCAGATGACCTGAGCAGTCTACAGGATGGTTGGCTGTCCCTCCCTTACACCTGGATGACCTCACCATCCCACGAACCATCAGTGACTCCTTCCACACCTGCAGTACCTTGGTGGGCTGGTGGGAGCCTCAGTAACCCTTCCCCTCACCCAGAGGACCTTGGCAGGCCGGCAAGACTGTGGTGAGTCCCCCCCAAGCAGAGGACCTCAGTGGGTCAGCAGGAGCCTCAGCGAACCCTTCCCCCACCTGGAGGGCCTTAGCAAACTAGCAAGAGCACAGGTGAGTATATCTTCTGCACAGAGAATGCCAGGTGGACTGGTGAGAGTGATGGTGAGGCCTCCCTCCACCCAGAGAAACCTGACTGGGCCTGAGATATCCTCAGTGACACAGTAGAGTCCTAACTGGGGCACACACTATAGATAGGTGGGTCTGGCAGCCTGGAACAGCCTGAAGCTGCAGTAACAATGCAGGATAAAGGTTGACTCACATCAGTACTCTAGGCTAGTCAGCCTAGGAAGAATATAGGAATCACACAACTGGCCTGCAGGAGAAATTCAGGTGACTAGTCCCTCCTCTACACTGTAGGACCCAGAAACTGGGTGAACATCAGTCACACAGCAGGACCCTAAGGCCCTCACACAATAGACAGTTGGGACTAGCAGAATTGAAAAGACTGAAATAATAACTCAAGAGGTGAAAATGACAAAACAAAAAAGCAAAATGTAATCTCAAACACCCAGCCCAACCAGAACAAGTACAGGAGACATTGAAATAGAGGTCATTGGAAGTTACACACCTAAAATTTTTGAAAAGATAGCAAGTGAAATAAAGAAACAAATCCATGAGGCTATGGAGCAAATCAAATTAGAAATAATATCTCTGATAAAGAAAGAAATGACAATATAAATAAAGGAGTGGCTCAGTATAGCTTGAGAAGACGTAGATTAAAAAAAGTACAGGAGCATGGGAAAATGATGGAAACCTTGAATGAATAACATAGGAAAGAAATAGAATGCATGAAACAAATTCAAAAGGATATCCAAGAAATTAAAAATTCCACTGAAAACTGGCAAAACCACTTGAACAAAACTGAAGATAGATTTTCAGACCTTGAAGATAGGATCACAGCTAGTGATCACAAAAGGAAATAACTCTTTAAAATAACAATGAGCCATGAAATAACAATTCAACCACTCCAAAACAATGCAAAGTAAAACAATGTAAGAATGACAGGTGTCAATGAAAATGCAAGAGTCAATACAAATGACATTAAAAAAAAGATTTGCAGGAGTAATAGCAGAAAATTTCCTAAGAATGGGAAAAGAATCTGATATATAGATAAGTGAGACAAATAAAACTCCAAACAGCCATGACCAAAATAAATCTACACCCACATATAATAATCAAGATTCCCCTATTAACTTGTTTTGAAGTCCTGTATCATTTACACTGTTTTGTTTTGATTGGCTTTATTCTGTTTTATTTTACTTGGTTTTATTCTCTTTAAAATAAAAATCACAAAAAAAAACCCTCCATAAACACATGGAAATTAAATAACACCCTCTTGAATAACCAATAGGTCACAGGTGAAATTAAAGAAGAAATTAGACGATATCTACAATTCAATTAAAAAGCAGATACAACATATTAAAACCAGTGGGATGCAATGAAAGTGATCCTAAAAGGGAAATACCTAGCAATGAATTCTCACATCACGAAAACAGAATGAGCACAAATGAGCAACCTAATGCTGCACCTCAAGCTTCTAGAAAAAGAAGAGCAAGTCAAGACCAATGCTCACAGAAGGGAGGAAATTATAAAGATCAGAGCAGAAATTAATGAAATTGAGACTAAGAAAACAACACAAAGAATTAATGAATTGAAGAGTTGATTCTTTGAAAGAATAGACAAAATTGATAAAACCCTAACCAACCTTATCAAGGAAAGGAAAGAATAAACTGAAATTCATGCAATGAAAAATGAAAAGGGTGAAACTACTACAGATCTGGTGGAAACTCAGAAGATCATCAGCATCTCCTTTGAAAATCTTTACTCACATAGCCTGGAAAACACAGAGGAAATGAACAGATTTCTAGAAATGTATGAATTACCAAAGCTGAATCAAGAAGATCTAAAAATGTTGAATAACCCTCTGTCAGTTACTGAAATTGAAAACATAATTAAAAACTTACCAACAAAGAAAAGCCCAGATTCTGATGGGTTAATGACTGAATTCTATAGGAAATTTAGAGAAAATTTAATGCCAATACTCCTCAAACTCTTAAATGAAATTGAAAGGGAAGCACTACTCCCTAACTCATTCCTGGAGGCAAGTATTACTCTGATACCAAAGCCAGGAAAAGATCCAACCATAAAGAAGAATTATAGGCCAGTCTCCCTAAAGAACATTGATGCAAAAATTCTCAGTAAAATACTAGCAAACAGAATGCAACAAATCATCAAGAATATTATACAACATGACCATCCCAGGAATGCAGGAATAGTTCAAATACTCAAATCAATAAATGTATTATACCATATCAACAGAGTCAAAAACAAAAATCACATGATCATCTCAATAGATGCAGAAAAAGTTTTTGATAAAGTCCAACATTCATTCATGATAAAAACTATACAGGAAAGCAGAATAAATGATCTCTACCCCAATCTGATAAAACCCATCTATGACAAAAAAACAGCCAGTATCATACTAAATGTTCAAAAACTGAAAGCTTACACTCTAAAATCAGGAACAACACAAGGATATCCACTATCACCACTCCTATTCAATATAACTCTGGAAATGTTAGCCAGAGCAATTAGACAAGAGAGAGAAATAAAAGTATTAAAGATAGGAAAGGAAGAAATTAAATTATTATTATTTGCAGATGACATGATACTCTACATAGAAAACCCCAAAAACTCCATCAAAAGACCACTAGAATTAATAAGCAAATTTAATAAGCGTAACTGAATACAAAGTCAACACTCAAATATCAATAGCTTTCCTGTACACAAACAACAAACTCACTGAGAAAGAAATTAGGGAAATAACACCTTTCACAGTAACATACAGAAAAAGAAATACTTAGGAATCAATATAACAAAGGGTGTAAAAGATCCATACAATGAAGTTTATAATACTGTATAAAAGGAGATTGAAGAGGATATCAGAAAATGGAAAGAAATGGAAGAAAGAAAAAGATTATATGTTTGTAGATATATACATATAACTGTATGCATGTATAAGTGTCTAAGATAGAAAACTATACTACTAATTGTTAGTTCATTAGAAAGAATAGTTAATGTTGTCATTGTTTGATTGTCTGATTTTTTATGCCTATACTCATAACTTGAACAACTACTTCTAAGATAACAATATGTAATATATTGACTAGTATTGATTTCTTACTGTTTTTTTAAATTCTGTATTACTTTTACCTTTTTTTCTGCTTTGCTTTTTTAAAATAAAAATTAAAAAAAATAAAATGGAAAGATATCCTTTGCCCCTGGATAAGAAGAACTAACATAATGAAAATGGCCATTCTCCCAAAACTGTTATACAGATTTAATGCAATCCCAATCAAACTACCATTAACACAGATTTAGAGAAAACATTCCTAAAATTCATTTGAAAACAGAAGAGAGTAGAGCAGCAAAGGCAATCCTGAGCAAAAAGGCAAGGCAGGAGGCATCACAGTCCCTGACTTGAAACTATACGATAAAGTATTGTGATAAAATCAGCATGATACCGACAAAAAAAAAAAACCCACACCTGAGAATCAAAGGAACAGAGTAGAAGATGCAGACACAGCTACAAAGATACTCAGCCACCTTACCTTTGACAAAGGGGCCAGACATGTTCCCTGGAAGAAAGCCTCTTTAATAAATGGTGCTGGAAAAACTGACACTCCACATGCCAAAGATTAAAACTAGACCCATATCTATCACCATGCACAAAACTAAAGTCAAAATGGATCAAAGATCTAAATATTAAAAGAGAAACACCTAATCTATTGCAAGACAAGGTAGGTAGAAATCTTGAACAAATAGGGATAGGCAAAGAGTTCATGAACAAAACACAAACTGCACAGGAAGTACTTCAAAGAATCAACAACTAGGGTCTCATCCTATTAAAAAGTTTTCGCACTTCAAAAGAAATTACCAACAGAGTGGAAAAGAAACCAGCAGAATGGGAAAAAATTTTAGCCAACTGTCCCTCAGACAAAGAACTTTTATCTAGAACATATAAAGAATTGAAACACATCAGGCCCCCCAAATTCAAGACCCAATCCAAAAATGGGTGTCTGAGATGAACATGCACTTCTCAGATGAAAAAATATGAATGGCAGATAAATACAAGAAGAAATGTTCAATATCACTCATCATTTGAGAAATGCAAGTTGAAACAACACTGAGATTCCATCGCACTCCAGAAAGAATGACTGACATCAAGAAATCAATCAATAACAAATGTTGATGGGGCTGTGGGAAAAAAAGAACACTTCTCCACTGTTAGTGGGAGTGTAGACTGGTACAACCACTATAGAAATCAGTGTGGAGACTCATCAAGAAACTAATATTGGAGATCCCATTTAATGCAACTATTCCCCTTCTGGATATTTTGCCAGAAGAATGGAAAACATCATGCCACAGCAATATACATGCATCCATGTTTATAGCAGCACAATTTGTAATAGCCAAATCTTGGAAACAACTTAAATGCCCATCAACTGAGGAACAGATAAAAAAGATGTGGTACTTTTGTACAATGGAGTATTACTCAGCTATAAAGAAGGATAAACTTGAGGTTTTTATAGGTAAATAGACACAACTTGAGACCATACTCATAAGTGAAATAAATAAAACTCACATGTGTAAATATCGTATTGTCTCCTTAGTGTAAAAAAAACTGAAAAAGTAATAAGATCCAAAATGTACAATAGATATTGTGAAAGTGAAAGGGAAAGAAAGTGCTCAAAAGGAAAGAACAACTGGGATAGGGGAAAGGAGAAAAGGAGGAAGGGAAAAGATTATATGTATATAGGTGCGTATATATATGTGTGTATTCATATACATACAAGATAGATAACTGTACTACTAATATCTATAGGTTCATGGTTTGTACTTTCATCATTTGATTGCTTGATCACTTTTTTCATGCCTAAATCTTGTAATCTGAACAACTACTTCTAAGATAATGATATGCAATATATTAACTAATGTTAATTTCCTATTTTTTAATTCTGTATCATTACTTTTTTGTTTTGTTTTTAAAATAAAAAAATTTCTGCCACTAAGTCCCTCTTCTAAAAAGAGGAAATAAAAGAAGGTAATGGGAAACAAATGACAAGAGGGAAGAATTAAAGCAAGTTGCACCTGCTTTTTAAGTCTTTCCAGAGCTCCAGCCTGAGCTGAGCATTTCCTTTGCTGTGATAAAATAATGACTTCCAAAACTGTCCACATCTTAATTCCCAGCATCTGTGACTAGGTTATGTTAATGTAAACAGGAACTGACGTTGCAGATGGAATTAAGCTAGCTTTTCAGCTCACTAATAGATAAGGAGACTGTTGTGAATTCTCTAGGTGAACCCAACATACTCCCAAGGATCTCATAAAATAAGAGATCAGAGAGAGATTTGAAGATACTACATGGGTGGCATTGAAGTAGAGTGAGGGGCTACAAAACCAAGAAATACAGGAGAATCTGGAAAAGACAATGGAAGTAGATTTTCCCTTGAAGCCTCCAAAAACTTTCTGTACCTTGATTTTAGCCAAGTGAGAGTCCTTTGGAACTTCTGACTTTCAGAATGATAACATAACTTTGTGTTGTTCTAAGCTACTAAGTCTGTGGCAATCTGGGATAACTGCAATAGGAAATTAATTTATTTCCTGACTCATCAAATTCACGATGTCCTCCTCTAAAATTAAGAGGTAGGCTATACAAATATAGGGTATGACTTTAAATCCTGGACCAACTGTTCACCTGCATTGGAACTGCAAGGGGTAAGAGGGTCACATGACTATAAATCCTGGCCCACTTCAGATCTACTTCTTCAGAGTTTCTGGGAGGTCATGTCTCCAAATATCCCTACTGAGTCTTTTACACACTGAAGGTAAGCAACACTAACTGGGAAAGAGGCCCTGGAATGCCAGAGACTGCCCCTAACCATCTTCAGACTTGTGTAAGTCACTTCCCCTCCCCAAGTCTATTTAGTCTTCACAGACTGATCTACACTGACTTTCCTTTCTTTTCTTAATTTTCTTATTTAACAAAATCACAGTCAAACCTAAGTTTAGCACAAATCGTAATATTTAAGTGGTCTCTGTATAACTACATTATGAACTATAATTCCAAATCTAGTAAAATGTAGACCTCAAGACATAAAAATACATTCAATGTCACTAATTATTAATAAAATACAAATCTAAACCACAGAAAGATGCCACCACAAATCCACTAGAATGGCATGGGAAGAAAGGATGGATGCAAGGAAGGAAGAAAGAAATAGAATGAATAAAAGGAAGGAAGAAAGGAAGATAGGAGGGAAGGAGAGAGGGAAAGAAAGAAAGAGAGGGAGAAAGAGGGAGAGAGAGAGAGAGAGAGCAAATTGAAGAAAAAAAAGAAAGAGACTGGTAAAGACAAGGGAAAATTAGAGCCCTTGTGTACTTTTGGTGGGAATACAAAATATTACACCCACTATAGAAAAAAGTATGGCAATTTCACAAAAACTAAAAACAGAATCATCATATAATCCAGAAATTCATTTCTGGTTATACACAAATATATTAAAAGCAGGAATTTCAAGCCAGGTGTGGTGGTGCAAGACTGCAATCTCAGCAGTCTGGGAAGCTGAGGCAGAAGGTTCATACATTCAAGCTGGGCAACTTAGCAAGACCCTGTCTCAAATTTAAAAAAAAAGAAAGAAGATCAAAAGGTCCAGGGATATAATTTGGTGTGAAAGCACTGGGTTCAATCTTCAGAACCAGATAAAAAATAAATAAAGCAGAAATTCTAACAGATGTTTGAACATCCATGTGCATGTCTGTACTATTTGCAATAACCAAAAGGTAAAAGCAACTCAAGTGTCCATCAACCGATGGATTTTTTAAATAAAATGCAATACATAAATACAATGAAATAATCTTCAATCTTATAAAAGGAAGAAATTCTGGTACGTACTACAACCTGGATGCCCCTTGTGGACATTATAAAAGTGAAATAAGCCAGAAAAATACTATACGGCTGCCACTATATGAGGTACCCTAAGTGATCAAATTCATGAAGACAGAAAGTAGAAGGGTGGTTACTAGAAGCTGGCAAAGGAAATGGAGAGTTACAGTCAAGTGAGTAGAGAGATTTGGGTTTTATAAGATAAAGATTTCTGGAGCTGGAAACAGCAAAGTAATATGGATGTTACTACTGAACTATAACATGAAGTGGTTCAAACAGTAAATTATATGATGTGTATTTTATTAGAATCTAAATTTTTAATATAGAATCACAAAATGGTTTAAGTAAGTGTTAGCTGACTGTGGGTAGAGAGAGAAATATTATTGCCGAGCATTTGTTTCCCCCAGAATACTGTAAAACGTGGTTGAGTCCAAATCACACTACTGTCCTCAGGCTGCCACCATCACACAAAGACCAGGACAAACATTCTCCAGTGTTTTCCATCACCCAGTTTAGCTCTGTGTTTATGAGCTATCTGTACCCTCAGGGAATAAACAGTCCTTGCTGCAGCCTCATCACGTATGTGGCACAGGATGTCTGGGCTCCTTTCCATCAGGAGTTTCACACTGGATGGATGGGAATGAACAGAGCTGGATAAGATCACTCCTCCTGGATTCTCCAGCCCAGACACCCCATCTATCCATGAGGACGCTCATTCAGTGCCGCCTCCTGTCCTCTAATTAACATCTTAGCTTGCCCATGTTAAGAGGTAAATTTACTTACACTCCAAGTAGATAATGATATGCCAGTTTAATTAGACATTTTATCTGTTTCCTGAGTTGAGTTCATCCTTGATGGAAAAAGCCATTAATTTAATCACCATTTCTCAATCACAATCAAGCAGTCTTTAATCAATATAGACACATGAGTCCAGAGAAGAGGGAAAGAGAAATCTATAGATCTAGAAATCAATAAATGTCCAATCCTAAACTCAGTTAACAAAGCACACTAGGGTTAGAATTGGACTAAAACAGACAATAGATAAACAAAGCCCAGCGGAGTTGATGCTGACCAGCTGGGTAGTACTGGGAGGTGACTAATTGGATGAATATTTTCCCCACAGCTCTCTCTTTCTTGGCCTTGGCGATGGAGTGCCTTATTTCCACATGCTTTCTGGGCACCATGGATGAGTCAATGCCCTCCCTAAACAACGCAGTCTCCCACAGCCAGAAGGGCACCAAGAGAGGATTAGAAACAGCAAGCAACTTGCCAAAAGTCTGGATGTGCTCAGGGACAGAAACAGCAAGACTTTATGTTCCCACTTTGATCAGAAGAAAGAAGGGTGGATGATACAATACCCTGCTGGGTGGTTAAATGCTAAAGTGTGCAGCATGGGACTCTCGCCAAAACTTGGCAGCTCACCATCGCAGAGCTGGAAAGTCAGGGCAGGGTCATTCACTGCCCCTACGCTAGGAAGCCACTCTGCCCACAGCAAAGCAGGCACCTGACGGAGGAGGCCGGGTCTGGGTGTCAGATGAACCCACTGCTTCCACAGGGCCGTTGCCCTCTCCACTTATCTGCACCAAATCAGACAGGTTCACGTAATTGCTTTTTTAGGATTCATTTCAAAAAGAGTTGATTTCTTAAACTAGTGAATAGTAAAAGAAAGCCACTATCCTGGGAACAGATTTGTGGGGGGCGGGGGGAGGAAGAAGGGGGAGACAGAGAGAGAAAGCCAACAAGATTCTAAAAAGTGCACACTTGGAACTAATTCACTGTCCCAAAGCAAATGCTGGCGATCAAAGGGAATACCATTAATGAGTGCTGCGTGCACAGAGTTAATCAGAAATGTAGAATTTAAGGACTGTATTATAGCCTTCACTCACCACCCATTTCACGCTTCGTTTTCAATTACCCCTTAGGCAATTAACTATGCAGCTTAAATGAAATGTGTAGAATTCAGGAGAGATTAAAACTTAATACAGTCAGCTAGCAAATGCTTTAGCATTCAGAAATTTAATAAGATGATAATGGGGAAGAGACTGCACTAACCCTTACTAAACCAGGCTATGCCAAGTCTGTGGCATGCTGTCTAATGCATGCCACCATGGAGACACAACAGAGCACCCAGATGCCTTAGAAAGCCAAGGGCACTCAATCTTCTGGAAGCTGCTTGTTCTCGTATCTCCACCCCAACTCCAGCTTTCCCCAACCCTCTCAGGATGACAGAAAATATAGTAGATTTTATTATTTGAGGGTTATTTTTTCTTTTATTTTGGTACAGCTATTTAAAAGATTGTCCTTTCTTCTCCCAAATTGTTTAATACTTTTCTTACTCATTTTTCTAAATTAGCAAACAGATGTCCTTGATGAGACAACTAACTTTTTAAAGTGAGCCATTTGTTGATTATCTTTAAGCAAAATGAACTTCTTAGAATAAATGGAAAAGGTATGGTTTTTCTTTCAATTCTGTCCACCAGACAATCTGAACAATCTTGCAAAAGTAACTTATACTTGTTTCGTTTTCAATCAAGCACTCATTCAGGCAACAAGTATTTACCCCACACTCTCCATGGCAAAGAAGACATTGCTAGGCATCACGTGGAGACACAAAGATGTATAGAACAGAATCTCCATGGAGATCAAAGTTTCTGTGTGAAGTTCAGAATGTGCAAATTTCTCAAAGTCAAGCACAAATAAAGGGCTACAGGAATTTAAAAAAAAAATCCCTTCAGCAGGGGGACATTCCCAGTGAAGGAGACCAAATTTGAGCTGGGCTTTTCAAGGATGTGTGAGATTATACAGGCAGAAAAGGAACTGGAAGATCAAAGTGAAGCCTGGAGTGGAGTCGCTATAATACAAAATGTGTTCAGGAAGTAGGGGCATATTTAATGAGTTGGCAGAAAAGCAAAGCAAAACCAAAGCAAGGGAACCTTTTGAGTTCAGGCTGAGGATGTGAGGCCCATCTTCCATCAAGCCTGGGGTTTCAGACTGAATAAAGCAAAGAAAAGCAGATAGCAAGAGACCAATTTGAAGGCTAAGACGTGAGCTGGTATGATGACCATAGTAACAGGGGAAAACATGCACTGAAGCAAAAAAGCATGAACACAAGAAATGTCCTCCAAGTTCCAGAGTTCACCTTGGGGATAAGGAGGATATTAAAGATGCCTGAAATTACTGGGAAGATGCCAAGGATAATGACGGTGATGACATTAAGAATTGAAGCTGATTGGGAAGCAACATGTTTCCATTTTAGAATGTTTGAGACTTTGGTGTTGGCCAAAGCTCCAGGTGGAAATCAATGGGAATGTAAATGAAGGACTGTAGTTGGAAAGAAATCAGAAATTTCTCAGCTTCAGATGCACATTAGAATCTCCTCGAAACTGTTCAAAACACAGATGTCCAGGGAACAACTCAACCAATGAACAGAAGGAAGTTTCTAGCCCATTAAGGAGTCTCCCTTTCCATTTTCTGGTGGATACAATGTAGGAAGAAAGCCACTCAATGGATCTGACTCAAACTGACAAAAATGTAAAACAAATTTACCCTTGATCAAGAGTCCTCAACACAGAGGAGCACCTTGCTATGCTTTTCGGTGACGGTCATCTTTGTCCCACCCAGACAGAGCTACAGAAGAGAAAGAGTTAAAAGGAAAAGAATCCTGAGTCTGGAATCTTGGATTTCGGGTAAATCAAGGCAGGCTGGGGCTTGTACTGCCAGGACCAGGTAGCTCAGCACCACAACCTTGCTGACATCCCACACACATTCTTTATCCCTTCTAACCTAGAAATCATTTTCCATCTAGCTTCTCACTGAATCCTACAAGCATCCCATGAACTACATGAAGCAAATATTACCAATGTTCACTTTATGGATGGAGAAACAGAGGCCTGGAGATGGAAAACCAACTCTCACCTCTCTCATCTGGGCAAATCCAAGGTGGGAAAGAACACAGAATTCCCGTCAGAATTCTTCCCCCAGTTTCTGCTCCCTCCGTCGAATGGGGAGTGCATATGCAGAACCTAATGAGACACGGGTGAGGATTCAAAGGCAAAGGTGTTTTACTTCAACATTCCCTCAGTCAGCCAGAAAGTTGCTTCCTCCACCAAACGTAGAGCTGGAACTCAAAAGATAGAATAAAACCAGCTGGTTTCAATTCTCCACTGGGTTTCCTCTGTTCTTTCCTGCATCCAATAGTAGAGCATCTAAGAGCACTGAACTAGAAAAATGCAGTATGAACAGAATAACACAGGAGCAAACAATCTGTGTCATCCAGAAGCTAGACAATCCAATCATAGCTATGTAGAAGAGCTGATGGAATGGCTGTCTAAAGTAATATGGAGGTGTCCCTCTGTCACATAGTAGTTACACAAATTGCTGTCACTGGCCAAGAATTGTTAATATTACTCTGGAGACTTCACCTGACTCTCTTGTCAAGAAAAGCACAATTAGGCTTCTATTTTTAAAAATACTGTAAATAGTAGGTCATTTTTATCAATTAACATGCCAAGTATAAGTCAGTACATATTCTTACAACCAAAAGCATAGAGTTAACTCCATTATCTCAGAGATCATGGGTTTCCAAGAACAGAAATCCAAAGGAATGTGTTGCAAGAAACACAGAAATCTCCACACTAGAAACAGACCTCGCAGTGTCTCTCCAGAGCAGTGTGTTCTTTCTCAGTCTTTCTATCTCCTCTCCGTTCTTATTTGAACTGGATTCCCATTGTATGATAGGTACAAACCTAGGTCAATGCATTTCTCAGAGCTGCTTTGCTCTGTGTCTCCTATTTCAAAGTTTCAAAAACAGAGGCTAACCGGTAGATAGACTGGACCCTAATCAAGTATCCACCCCTGGTCCAGTGGGGAAAGACAGGGACCGTGCATCAAGCAGAGTCTCCCTGAACTCTGCTCCTCTTTCAAACTAGGCCACTGGTAAGGGGAAGCAGTTTCTAGAAAAAGAAACTGTAAGTTAGGATAAGCATTCCCTAAAACACATATGATGAGTATTATGTAATTCTGAGACGGCACTTTAGTGAAGTTACCCAAGACAAAGACCAAGTCAGTGAGTGCCTGTGTGCCCATGAATCTGCAACCCAAACATCCAGGCATGTACCTTTACTGTGCTTCTCAGAATACATCAGATGAACTGCTTTTTTAAGTTGTCAGTGTGTTTTGAGTGACTTGTAACTTGAGCGCTGATTGCAATAGGAAGCTTTAACCTTTTGGCATTTCTTTGAAATAAATCTGTCTATGGTCACCACGTTAATTGATGAAAATGAGATGAAAATGACATATAATTTAGAAGTTTGCTTTCCTGTCAAAGAGCGACTCTTTTTCATAACACAACAACTAGAATTAACGTGTCCAAAGAAGAACTTCTAAGTTTTGTCCCACAAATATTTGAATACTTACCACTTGCCACGTACCATGCTAAGCTCAGGATAATGTAACTTTAGCCTCATAACCCCCATGCAGAAAGCCATGATCACCACTGAACAACCTCAGTCATGTGAACATATCCTCACCTCTCAGGGCCTCAGTGTTGCCACCTGTAAAGTCGGAGAATGATGCCTGAGCAGCTATTCACAATATGGCTGTGAGTATGGTATTAAACAGATCTCTGAAGACAAAAGAAGGACCACAAGCTGTTGTAAATACACATGGGCTGTGGTGTTAGGAAAAGGGCAAGGAAGTTGCAGTTGGTGCCCTGGAGTCAGGCCCCTATTGTCTATCAGCTATGTGACATTGGGTGAGACCCTATCCTGCCTCAGTTTTCTCACCTGCAAAATGGACAAGCTACCTAAATCGTAAGGCTGTTTGACAACACAGGGGAATCATGTCCAGACTGTTTGTAATTAAATATGGAGAGTAAGTGTAAAAATTTTTAACAATATTAATTCTTTAAAAATTCAAGTTGGTAACAAATATGAAGTAGATTTTTGACAGAATCATGAAATGTAAATGTAACATAACTTGTTCAAAAACTCAAATGAGAAGTTTATATATATATATATATATATAGAATGTATATTATTGTACAATTATAGATAGGTAGATAGATAGATAAATTTTGGATTCAGAGAGATTCTCAGGATGTTGATTTGGGTTCAAGAGCATGTCCAGGGTTTTCTGCCCAGTGCATGAGCATGTGGTAGGGAAGCCAATTAAGAGTTCAGAGACTGTTAAGAAGACAGGCCTGGGAACTGTGGATGGTGTGCAGCTGGAAGGACACATAGCCTCTGGAAAGGGCAGGGCCACACTGCAGATGAGAAAGATTCACAAGCTTGTGAGGCAAACCTCTGTCACTCAAGGGCCTGGGCTTGGGTCTGTGCTGTGTGGTTTTAAGGGGAGGCTTTAATGAGACCATCTTTGCACTTAGCACAATACCTGATCAGAGAATACACTCAATGCACACAGCTGTTGATACTTGTTTGAGTCAGTGAGCAACCGAGCGCCATGCCAGGCACATAAGAAGGTGAGCCCTTGAGAAAACACGCACAGAGCGTGCTGGGGAATCCCCCTGGACACAAACCCACTCAGGCCTTCTTGGGTTTGGACCAACAGTTACAAGGGAAGCTGCCAAGACCTGAGTGGATGCTTATCTCCTGTAGATGTAGTTATGGAAAAGTAAGTTTCATTCTTCAAAAACCATTTACACCATAGGAATGCCTTATATATAATATGTTGCTATAGGCATATGCTTTTATAGACCTTTATGAAGTGTTAAACCCAAATATTTAATAAGAAAGTAATCTGGGTATATGCATGTCTGGAAATGTCACCATAAAACTCATTAATTTGTATAATTAGTATGCCCTGATAATCATAATTTTTAAGAAAGAAAGTAATGTTAGAAATGTACTCTGAGGAGAACTTTTCAACATGGATTAGATTGAATAAAGCATCTTAAGAGCACAATGAAGTTCAGAGAAAAAATGAATTCCTCACACCGCCCCCAAAATCCCCCTAAAGTAAGAATAAGCATTTTTTTTACCACCTCCAGGATTTCCAAACCATATTCAAAACTGGGAGTCATGTGTCTCAAAAAAATTTTGACATTTGCTACTAGCACTGAAGGTCTGTGAATTGCACGAGCAGGGGAAGGAACACTGTCCTTGAAGACTTTTTCAGTGATCTCTTACTCCTTTCATAGATACTAAATGATGGTTTTAGCCTCTGGATGATTGTAGCTCTTTTGAATGTATTTTTATTATTAATTCATTTGTTTCAATTAAGCAACTTCCTCAATTTACAAAGCTGAGTACTTAATATCTCTGTTGCCATTTCTTCACCTGCAAAATGGGGATGTTAATAGTAACTACCTCAGAAGATAATTTTAGGATTAATTGAGTTATTATACAAAGTGTTTGGAGCAATGCCTTGATACTAAATGTTTAATTACTGTTAGCTATCATCATTTCTTTCTTTTTTTTGTTTGTTTTTTTTTTTTGGTACCAGGGATTGAACTCACAACCTCGCACCTGCCAGGCAGGTGCTTAAGCCACTGAGCCAAACTCTCGACCATATTTTTGCCACCATGCCTGGTTGCTATCATCATTTCTACCATCACTATCATTGTTATTGTAAATTCTTTCAGATTTCTTTCTATATTTGAAATTGCACTTTTTTCAAATACTTCAAATAGGCCAATGAGTTCTGTGTCTTAGGTAAACAATCTTTCCTTTATATCTGTGGAAAATGTCTTTCTTTGATGTCTTACCAGTTTACTCATAAGCATTTTAAGGAAAAGTTATAACCTTTTGCTAAAGCATTTATTTAGTAAACAGACATATGAAATTTTCTCCCTCATGAAATGGTTCATTGCACTTTCATTGCTAATCGTTGTAATGAAAATTGAAGGAAATCTTATCATAATTTTTTAAATGCAGGAAAATCAGAAGCCACAAGTCCAGAAGTTAGAAGTCAGTGCACAGAGGGCAGAGAGGCTGAGGGATGTCAATGACTGATTGGCCTGCAGCATAGTGAGGGGCTTCTAGAATCACCCACCCAGTCCCAGACTGTTGTTGTAGGACAGCAACAGCAGCAGAAGCAGCAGCAACTGGGAGCATGTTAGAAATGCAGAATCTCAGACCCCTGGACCTGCCGAATCAGAATCTGTATTTTTAACAAGGTTCCCAGTTGATCTGGATGCACATTACAGTTCAAAAATCACCCCTTAGCCAACACTTTAAAGATATTGCCTTGAGTCAGGCATGGTGGCCAGCTACTGAGTTGGGAAGATCCCTTGAGCCCAGGAGTTCAAAGAAAACAACATATAGAGAGACATAGATTATATATATATATATATATATATATATATATATATATATATAGAACATATATATGACATGTATTATATCTATATCTGTATCTATAATAGTCATTCTCTGAAGGTAAAATGTGGGCAGTGGTATCTTTGAAAGCATCCCCAGGTGACTCTAATACACAGCTAGCACTGAATACCCTACAAAAGAGAAAAGCAAGCCAGGCGTGACGGCACCTGCCTGTAATCCCAGCACTCAGGAGACTGTGGCAAGAGTATCGTTGCAAGTTCAAGAGCAGCCTGGGCTACAAAGTGAGTTTAAGACCAGCCTGAACTGTATAGCAAGAATGTGTCTCAAAAGATGAGAGACAGACGGAAACAGGAAGAGAAAGGGAGAGAGAGACAGAGACAGAGACAGAGAGAGAGAGAGAGAGAGAGAGAGAGAGAGAGAGAGAGAGAGAGAGAGAGAAACAGAATAGGATGTGACGATATGACCAGGCATCAATGTGGTAAAAAAGGAAAGAACAACAATACAAGGCAGAAGGATGGGTGTGAGCACATCTATAGAGAGATGGCAAAGTAAGATGCAAGAGGTTTTATGTGACTGAAATACAAGGCAAAAAGAGTCATAAATGGAAGATGACTATAGACAGAAGACAGGCCATATGCTTGGGTAAGGACCTTAGAGTGTATCCTTCACAGGGAGTCTTTGAAAAATTTTAATAAGCATTCAATTTTGTATAGTAGGAAAACTACTCTGCTAGTGTGAGTGAATTTGATGAAGAAAGACACAGACAGGAATATCAGTGGCAAAGATAGTGAATCATTCTTAATAAAGATAAAGGACCTATATTAGGCTCACAGTATTCAAGCTAGAGGAAAGGGGACAGGTTCCGGAATGAGCAGAGGCAAAAGTAGGCAGGACTTGATGTGAGGAAAAAAGAGCTGCATAACTACCAGGAAAACTGAAAAGCAGAGACGAGAAGTTACAGAGAAAGAGGCTAGCACCCCAAAGAGGTGGCCAGGCAGACCTACAATGGGAGGCAGGGATTTCGGGATGACCTAATGCTGGCCAGTGAATGAGGGTGCAAATGGGGTGGAGGTGGGAGACAGCTGGAGAGTATGTGACTCAGCTGTGGAGGGCACAGCTCCCACAGTGGTTATCTCTGTTCCTCTGGCTTATTTTCTTCAAGAGATTAAAGATCAAGCCTACGAGCAGATGGGAAGCTAGAGCAAGGGCTGTAAATGATGTAGAAGTAGAAATCAGACCACTGCATCTAAGGGGAAAAATAATCAAAGGATTCACTGGGCTGCAAGTAGCATAAGAAATCAGCCTGCACGGAATGGTGTGAGGGAAGTCTCTAGTTCAAGGGGTTCAAGTTAAAGTTTAAAGGGAATGCTGTATGTAGAGCCATCCCAACCCCAGGTCCCTGCCTTCAACAACAGATTTTCTCACTTTTGTTCTCCCGGAATTCACCTCTATCTGCTGAAAACAGAATGAGTATAGCCTTTCTTCTTGCCATTTCTGGAATCTGGAATCTTGTTGTTTATTTAAAATGCATCATGTAACTGAGTTCAGTCTGGCTGTCCCAGTTAGACACAGGGGTCTGATAAGAGAGGTTCTCTAACCCCCCTTAGATGGGGAGTGGAATTTGGGGCCTGTGTAAAGCAATAAAATAGCTCCTTTCAGTGCAATGCGCCCCAGACAGTTCTTGGAGTGACTTCCTACTTGCAGCATATCCAGGTGGCTTCTGGCCAGGGTCTCCCCAGTCAGGGTTTGCAATACACCAGTGAGTTTCTGGTGAGGAGACCGCACTCACAGAGAAGTGAGTTAATTATTTACTTTTGAGACTCCTCTATTGAGCTTGCAAGGTCATTCCTAGCCTAACTTGAATAACTTCACCCCCACTCCACAGCAAAGCTCCAGCTCACTGCTATGCCTATGCTTTTGGAGCTTATTCTTTCTTTACCTTGTTTGGACTCCTTCTCTCTGCCCCTTCACTATTCAAGGTTGCTGCTCAAGGCTTGCTTTTTCCAGGGAACTTCAAAGTCATCATCCCAACCTACCTGTTGCACTGAGTCAGCAACTCAGGACTTCACCAGGCGAGGTCTCTGGAGAGTTTCCTGTCACTCTCTAGTTTCTCACTCCTTCACGGCTACAGATTCCTTCAAGTCAGGGACCGAGCCTCACTTCTTTTGTATTCTACACAAAACCTAGTAGAACAAACATACTATCATTCCAAAGCCACTAAGTTTTTTTTCCTCCTTTATATTTTTACTCCTTTTCTGTGCGGGAGTTTTTAGGTGGAGGATTTTATATAACAGATTTTTTTCAATAGTAAGCAAGCTTTGGCAAAAATTTCAGAAATAGAAAAACAATACGCAGAAATTTCAGAATTAGACTCGACATGAGAAATAATCTCCGGGATTCTATTACACAGTAGGGTGATTACAGTCAACAATAACATATTGTATATTTCAAAGTAGGTAGAAGAGATTTTTTTAATGTTTTCACTAAAAATAAAAAATTATAAGCGTTTGAGGCAACAGTATGCTAATTATCCTTATTTGATCATCATACAGTGTATTCAGGTATGTATGAATATATTTTACCCTGTAAATAATACAATTACTATGTGTCAATTAAAAATAACAATAATTTTAAAGAATTAACCTCAATTCCACAGTGCAGCTCATCATCTCATATCCCGTATCTGTTGTGTCCCTTTATTCTGTTTGTTATCTTGCTAGAATGCAGTCTCCATGAAGGAAGAAATGTCTGTACACTGAATTTATTGCTGGACCTCATTGCCTAGAACACTGTCTATCACATAGCAGGAGGCAAAAGCACTTATTAAATTCATAAAAACAGCTGGGCAGGTTGGCACACACATGTAATCACAGTACTCAGGAGGCTGACGCAGGAGGATTGCTGTGAGTTCGAAGCCAGCCTGGGCTACAAAGTGAGTTTAAGGCCAGTCTGACTGTATAGTGAAACACTGTCTCAAAAAACACAAAAAAATGAAAATTAAAAATTAAAAATTAATTCATAAAAACAGAGTATATTATGTGAACCACTAAAGTACTCAAGATAATGTTAGGCAACATATGAACTATTTTTTAAATAATAGCCTATCCCTTCCTGCTTCTGGTGATCACTTGGGTGAAGGTCTGAAGCAATGATGAAGGCCCTACACCATGTTAGGAGGGCTCTTCATGCTTTTCAGGTTGACTCATGTTCATGCCAATTTGATGGTGGCCTGCACCACATCGTGGCCCTTGGTGAATAACTTGCAAGTCCAGCCCCACAAGCTGACCGTGGGTGATGACTGCCCTGTCTCAGTCTTGCAGCCTCAGTTCTTTGTATTCCATTATGTGCTATCTTTCTGTGGCATGAGTATTTACAAACAACAATCAGGTACATTCATTGAAAGTTCAATTACATATAATTTGCAGCGTTTAGATTTTTATCTCTACATTCCCATAACATGTCTCGTTCCGAGAAAGTTATCAATAAATGTTATAGTGAAAGGAGAAGGAGGGCCCAGTCGTGAGTACACAGCAGTGTAAGAGATGTGGACACTGTCAAGTGGAAGAGAATACTCGGAGATCAATCTAGGAACACTACCTTAGCGCAGTTGTCCAGGGTTGAGCTGTAGAAATTTTTCTGCTTTCTGTTACATGGAGGGATTTGAACTATAAATTCTGGACATCAAGTGATCTTAGTAACTCTGACTGCTTGAAGATTTCACTGCTTCTTAGATGTTGGATAAACGTGTATGAGGGACCATTTTTGACCATTTCAATGTGACATTTTAAAATGAAAAAGCTTGCTATTTTATCCATGTTTATGAAGTCTTTGGGTGGGAAAAGGTTTCTCCAGATTTTAAATTTGTGATAAAGTCAATTTTAAATAAATTTATGCAGTTCTTAAAAAATAATGATGATAATCTATCTAATAAAGTGTTTTAGAAATTAAGAAGGAACATAAAAATGATAGGAATTTCCTCAGGATGGAAATTGTGTTTTTTTTAAGGTGGGTATATATATATATATATATATATTTTTTTTTTTTTTTGAGATACAGTCTTGCTATGCAGTTCAGGCTGGTTTTAAGCTCACTTTGTAGCCTGAGCTGGTCTCGAAATTGCAGTGGTCCTCCTGCCTCAGCCTCCCAAGTGCTGGGATTACAGGCATGTGCCACCACACCCAGATAGGTGGGTGTATTTTAAATTGAATAAAATAAAAAAATAGGAAAATAATAAAGAAAAATATTAGATAAATAGAAATATAGCTTCCACACAGGTGTTACAGAATCATAATAGGGAGCTGCAAAAGATGACATCTGATTTCCACCATATTATTGTTCATACTGGAAAAAACTTCGGGAAGGATTTTTGAGACCGGGTCTCACTATGTAGTTCAAGCTTGTTAGCCTTGAACTCACTATGTCCCTTAAGCTGGCTTCAATCTCATGGAGATCCTCCTATCTCAGCCTCCTAAGTACAGGGCTGAGAAATTTTCACACATTTTATTCTGTGTTAAAATTTCTAAAATTGTAGTGCTGTTTTGTCTTTAGTATATCTGGGATATGCCTGTGTGTCATTTCTCTCTATGCTATACCCAGTGACTCAGAATTTATTTCAGTTTTGTATTCTGTACAAAGCTGTTATATGGCTAATAAAGAAAATAATAAATGGCAATAGCAGTAGCTAACATTCATTGGATGCTATGGTTTGAATTTGAACTGCCCCTTAAAAATGCTTGCCCTAAAGATTTGGTTGCCGGCTAATGGGGCTTTTGGAAGATAACTGGATTATGAGGGCTGTAATTTCATCAATGGATTAATCCATTGATGGATTCACAGTTGATGGCCTTATTGGGAAGTGATAAAAACTTTGGAGGTGGGGCCTGGTTGAAGGAAATGCACCAGGTATGTCTTGTCCATGGCTTTTTCCTCTCTGGCTCTTTCACCCTCACTGTTAAGTGGCTTTCCTCTATCATCCCCTTCTGCCATGATATTTCTGCCTTGCCATAGGCCTAAAGCAAGCGAGCCCGTTGAAACCATGAAGGAAAATAAATCTTTCCTCCTCTAAGTTGTTTATGTCAGATAGGGCAATTTTACTGTTAGGCACATTGACATCATGTTGCATTTATGTCTCCTGACCTCATTAAGTAGCTACTATTATAATTCACAAGAGAGAAAAACAAGAAATAGAAGGTTCCATGAATTTGCTCAAGATAGCATAGCTGACAAGTGAAATAGAACTCAAAGACAGACAGTCTTGACTTCAGAGCTCAGTCTTAACACTGATGTTTTTGCTTTTGAATAATATTTACAATATTGCAAAGGTTGATGCATTGTGCCAACTTGAGAAGTCTAGAAGCTTAACTAAGTAACTCAGCAGTTCTACATGCCCTTACCCCTCCAGGATGTTGTTCATTGTGTCAACTTGAGTTTAGAAGTTTACCTAAGGGACTCAGCAGGGGGCCAGGGTCCTCACTTTGTAAACATCCTGAGCCTGTGCAAGAGGAGAGCATGGAGATGGTGCGAGTGCTACACCCACTCAAGCACAGGTGGCTTGCATACAATAAGGGAGGAAAAGAGGCTTATTCTCCCATTTTCACTCTTGTTGCTTTGCTGTCTTCCACCGCCGTAATCAGTTGCCTCTCAACCATGCCACCCTGTCTTGGAGTCAGGCTGGTTATGGACTTCAACCTTCATAAACTGAGTTAAAGAAACCTTTCTTTTCTTAACTTTAGTTGTTGAGTATTTTGTCTCAGCAGTGAAAGAAAAGTAACTAAGACATTTATAGAATTTTGAATATATATCAGAAAAATAAAATGTATTTCTCTCTCTCTTTTTTAGGAAATCCCCTGGCTCCACATTATGACCCAAGATAAAATTAATAAATCTCTTCCAACTAACTTTATCTGCCCTCTATTGCATGGCTTTGATTGGTTACATTCATTTTTTTACTCTCTATCTGTATATATACTTATATCCTGTTGCTTGACTTAGTCAATTTAAACAATACCTTTGAATTATTTGCTTAAAAAATGAGAAAACCTGTATAGTACTTGCTCTGTTGCCCACCTTCTCACCACTGGATATTTTTAGTTATTATTATTCTGCAATGCCTTTCTTTGTACAGTAACTTATACAAATCTGTAACCATGATTGCCACTCCTATATTCATTTTATTCCTCAGTGTAATTAAATTCAGTACCCACTGGCAGTCCTTTTGCTGTGGCTTCTCAATTCATCTGTTTTACAATTAAATTTTATTCTTTCATAGTTTCCCAAGATCATATGAGAACCATATTCGGCACCATAATGTATATCTGTGCAAGCTGCACACTGCACATTTACAGGGAGCACTACTCATGTTGTAGTCTATATAATGAATATCCATATATGGGAGCCATGGCCATATTCTTTAAGTTCTGCCATATTTGAAAATATGTATCAATTACTTATGTACTTTTTCACAGTTTAGCTAGGTATAAAACTATGACACCATTTTCCTTGAGAACATTATATTCATTGCTGTAATCACTGCTCCAGTATTCACTAGCATTGATTTTAATACAAGGAAGAAATGTGAAGCTAATGTATGTGATAGACTTGATTGTTATTGTTTCTTAAAAGTTAGAGGACTAGGGTTTTGCCAGTATGATGAGTGAAAAATAAAATCTCACTTAGTAATAATGGATATTTCCTTTATTGTTTCTATTATTTTATACATATATATTAATAACTATGAGCCGGGCATGGTGGCGCACACCTTTAAGCCCAGCACTTGGGAGGCTGAGGTAGGCGGAGTGTTGTGAGTTCGAGGCCAGCTTGGGCTACAACATGAGCACAAGGCCAACCTGAGCTACACAGTGTGATCCTGCCTCAAAAAACTAGGGCTGGGAGTTGGGCTCAGTGGCTTAAGCACCTATTTGGCAGGTGCGAGGTTGAGAGTTCCATCCCAGGTGCTGCAAAAAAAAAAAAAAAAAAACTATGTATTCTATGTGTATTGTGTATAATTATATACATGTATAAAATATGGATTTGTGTATTATAGGTAAGATGGATCATATTTTCATGTATTAAAAGACTACTTTAATTTTTGAGCTGATTGTTCATGTCTTTTGTGAACTTTTCTATTGGTTTATAGGCCTTTCTCTTGATGGTTTCTAGCAATTTTTTATATATTAGGGATTATCCTCTTGCAGTTCAACACTTGCCTCCTCTGGAAAATTTCTCTTGATGTATATACAAAAATGAACTGACAGTTTCAGTAAAGTAATAGATAAGAGGTTTGATTTGGGGAATATAATATGAAATAAACTACTACAGAGAAGAAAAGAGTTAGTCACATACTTGGGACTTTTTATCTAGGGCCTTCCAAGTCTTTAGCTTGTGAGGACAGAATTAATTTCACTGTGTCCTAGACCTGACTCTCAGAGCTGTCAGTCCCACAGCCTCCTTAAAAACTAGTAGCCCAAGCAACAAATTGCATGTGGTACAGGTAACCCCTGCTCTCAATAACTGGGCCACCTGACTCAGAAACAGTCCATAACATCTGTTAAATTGTACCCAATAAGAATATTTTATATTGGCCAGGGACTGATTGAACCAATTAGATTCTCCTTCATAGTGACTCTTGTCACAAAGGTAGCAAACATGGAAAAATGTGCAGAAGAACCACAGAACCAAATAGAAGCAAAGAGAAAGAATAGGTGACATGTGAGTACAGTGCTAGTATTCTAGGAAGGAATGACCAAATGGCCAAAAGACACAGGCAGTCACAGAACGCTGGTGTCAGAAGACTTCTGTATACCTTGAACTATGTTCCCAGGTGTAGAATCAGACTGTGGCAGCTGAGATAATTTCTTCATCCTATTCCCAATCAATTTTTGCTGCCCAAGATTAGCTTACTCTTGCTCTATTCCTCTCAACCTGGAAATATACAATCAGCATATTATTATTTCAATGAAAAAATTCAATCAGAACAAGAACTGCCAGTGCCAAATCTTCTGTAAAAGCAGACTTTTTTTTTACATATTTAAAAAATCTTGGTGTAGAGAAGGGGCCCACCAACTTTGGGCTTGATTATGTGGCTTACTTTGCCCATTAGAATAGGAGCAAGTGACAGTAAAAGAATCAAGAGTCACAGTCTGAAAAGGTCACATATTTCCACTTGTGGTCTTGCACTCTTTCTCTTTTTGTGAAAAGGTGCTGGTACCTCTTCAGCCTTGACCCAGGATCAACACTGGTGGAGCAGAACTGGCCCTCATTGACCCACATACTTGTGATCCACAAGAATATTTATTATAGACCACCTATTTTGGAGTGCTTTGTCATACACATTACTATTGAAATAGTCAACTGTTATAATAATTAGCACTCCCATGAAACATGACGCTATAAGGCAGCCAGGTACCATTTCAAAAATCTAGCATGGGACCTGGGGTTTAGCTCAGCAGCACAAGCACCTGCCTGGCAAGTGCAAGGCCATGAGTTGGATCCCTGGTATCAAAAAAAAAAAAATTCAGCATGCTGTTGAGAGTTTCTTCACTTTAAGAGTATTTGCTTAGTGTGCATGAGTCCCTTGGTTATATCCCCTGCACCAGAAAGAAGACAGAAAGAGGAAAAAGAAAAGAAAGGGGTAAGGCCATAGAGGAGGTGGGAATATAGCATAAAGAAAGAAAGAATTCATAAAGTTAATATATATGTCCCAAATGAAAACAGAAAGCATTAGTGACTTCAAAATGAGATTAGGTGTTAAAGAAAGGAGAACAATAGATGATGAAAAGAGACCAAACAGAGAAAATAATAGAAAGTGATACATAGAGAGAAAAAAATCTTCTGTCTACAAAATAGTTGTGTAAGAATGTTCATCACACGTTTCTTCACAATAGAAAAAATATGGAAACAACTCAGCTGACCAACAACAGGTGAATGGGCAAACCAATAGTATTATATTCACATAATTTCACAACCTATAGGAATAAACTATGAAAACTTGGAATAACATGGAGGAGCCTCAAGAACACACTACTAAAAGAAACCTTACACAGAAGATATGCACTTCATACGGGATATTTGAAGCAATATACAGTGTATAAAATTCAGAACTGTAGGTGCTGGGGGTAGGAGACATTGCTTAATGTTAGAGAATACCCTTAGTATGTGTAAGACCCTAAGCCCAACACCAAAATTCAAAAAATCAGACCTGTGGTTACCCATGAGAAAAGTGGGTACACATGTTTTTGGTGGAAGGGGCAAAGAAATTTCAGGAAAATATTCTATACCTTAATAGGGAGTTATGGATGTATCGAGTATTTGTCAAAGCATCAAATGGTAAATTTAAGATGTATATATTTCATTGTATAAAAATTTTGCCTCAAAAGAAAGAAGTATTATAAATAAATATTAAACTTTAATATTATGCCACTGAAGTGTTTATAGGTGGTGAATACTGATGCCTTTAAATGGAAATTCATCACAAGAAAAGGTGGTTTGATTGATGGGAAAGACATGTGGATAGGCTCATAAATTTGTGACCAATGAAGTATACTAAAATTTCAATGTTGGTATCTAAATGGGGGGTATACTGGTGTTCACTATAAAATTATTTTAAAATTTATGTATTTTGAAATTTTTAATAAATCTCATGAGGAAATGAATGCAGTAAATTCTTACAGGTAAAAACTTTGGGGAACAGCTATCTCATAGAAAAGACAGGAAATGGTCAGCTATGATTCAATGAACCTTCAGAGGAAGAAAAGAAGATAACAAAAGAATTAAGAAGAAAGTCCAAAGAAAATGAGACCCCTGTGTTCAGAGTAGACATGCTTTCAATCCTAGAACAGAGACTGAGAGTGATGAGGAAGAAGAGACCAAAGAAAATTTTGTTGTTCTTAATAAAATCACATCTATATATAAATAAAGCATAATTTAGAAATACACAAAAATAGTAAAATGAAAGCTATTAAAGTTACAATTACTATGACACTGAGAGAGAAGAAACTTAATGTGATTTTCTTACAAGAAATGAAACTTAATTCCTTGGGAGCATTTCAGTGAACATAAAGAGAAGGAGGTTAGAAGTCTTCCCACAAGTCAATAATAGGGAAAGAGAATGGTGTTGAAGTAGAGTTTTCTTTTTTTGCTTGTTCGTTTGTTTGTTTTGTTTTGTTTTGTTTTTTCATTTTAAAGAGGATAAAACCAAGGAAAATAAAACCAATTAAAAAAACCAGCATAAGTGATAGAGGACTTCAAAACCTTATGAAACCAACAATAGTTACTATAACACCTTTTGTTGTCTTCAAAATAGCTGCAGATACATTCAGACATAGTAAAAATAGAACAGAACAGAATAGAACAGAAACAATAAAACCAAAACAGTGAATGCAATAAAGAACTTCAAAACAAGCCACTAGTAAATTCAAAATGGCTACCATAATATGTCGCTCATGTCATCAGATTTAGCATAATCAAACAAAACAAAAGAGAATAAAACTCAACCCAACAAAACAATGAAAATGATATGGTTTCCTGGCCAGGATCACTTCCTGATGAGGCCTGAATCTCTCCCCCACGCAGTCTGTGAATGGCACAGACTCACAGAGAGAGGCTTGGGTGTGGCTGTCCCCACTCCTGCAACAGCTGGCACATGGTGCTGGTTTCTAGGCAGGGATCACCTCCTGGTGAGGTCCCTGGTTCTCTCCCCCTACAGTCCACAAATGCCACAGACTCACGGAGAGAGGCAGAGTTTTGTTTAATGAAGACATTTGAATGGAAGCCTGAGAAAAAATAAAATGTGCAGCTGTCTCCCTCAAATTATCTTTCCTTTGTGCAAAATTATTTCAAATGTGTTTTTAAAAAGGTGCACAGGTCTACACATGGAAAGTCATTAAAAATCAACATAAAATAAATTGGGTCTATGGGCTGAGTTTGAGAAGTCTGACTTGAGAATGCAAAGGTGCGGCAAACGGAATCCACACAAGGTAGAACTACAATATAAAGACCCTCACCATTTTTGATTTCCTGCAAACAAAGGATATTGCAACCTGGCAACAAATTTTATTGGCATACACAGGGATGAGTGACTGCTTCCTCTCTGATGGGCCTCCAGGTTTGTTTCTTCTTCTTCTTTTCTTTCTTCTTTTTCTTTTTCTTTCTCTGTCGAGCACCATAACTGCTAACTGGAACCTCTATTAACAACAAGGTTAGGGATCAGCCACAGCATCAAGGATTGCCAGTGAGACAATACAACTCCTGCTCTACCACCAGTGCAAGAAAGGGGTCTGGACCATCCTGCAGTGATGGGGACAAGAAGCAGGGACAATCATTCCCCCAACAATGTGACCAGCAGTGCAAGCACCATTGGGCCGGGAAGTCAGCACTTCCTCCAACTTGCAACCACCAATGTCAGACAGCACAGGACAAGGAGGGCAGAGCATGAGAGGAGCCAGTGGTGTGGAACAGAGGAGGCTGTGAAAAGTCCAGGAGGAGCCAAATGTATTCAGAACTGGGAGCAACCTTGGGTTGTCTCTGTCTGAAGGTGCCACAGCACCTAGGAAAACAATGCAGAGACAAACAGGATAAGAAGATGTGGGCAGCCATCCAGAAAGCTACTGGCTATAGACTGGCCACAGCCCCCCATCCAGAGGCCAAGATCAGCCCCACATCCAATCCAGCATTAATGCTATGGCAAGCTTGGTAAGGTGTTGATTTGGATGTTACCACAGAAGAGTGGACACCAGAGAAATTTTATCTCATTCTTTTCTTTCTGTGTATTGTTTCCCTTTTACAGCCTGGTTGGGGTGTTTTTTTGTTTGTTTGTTTGTTTGTTTGTTTTTCTTTTTTTTAGGCTTATACACATATTTTTGTTCTATTCTATTCAGCTTTATTCTCTCTTTCCTCAATTATCTCTCTTGATTTTGTATCTTCATGGGAGTGAACATTGTCCCTAACATTTCTGATTTACCCCAATAATCTTTTGCTTTTTCCCTCATTCTTTCTCTCCTGCCCTCTTCTCCAGTTTCCCAAAGCTTGTGTGATCATCCTTTGTCCTCCAGCCTTGCTTGGACTATATTTCTCTTCATCTATCTCTTTTTTTTCCCCTATGTCCCTTTTTTTATTTTAAAGAAAAAAACAATAAAAACAGTGGTACAAAATTTCAAAACAAGATTGTAGGAGGGTAACAGTGATTAGTACACAGCATATTATCTCTTAGATGTCCCCATCACAGGGTAAATTCACTCTACTAGGGGGAAACATCGTATACAAATTCCTAATTTATGTTGTTTTGTTATATAACTGTAGATCTTGCCCCTATGGTTAAAGATACCAAATCAAGAGTTACCATAGTTTGTCAGTTCGTAGGCTATGCTTGATACTATTGCTATTACCAATTGTAACACTTTAGACAGGAAGTCATGCTTTTTGTAATCAGTTGTTCTCCCTTCTATAGCAACACTGTGATTGTCTGGAGTCATAACCGTCATCATAGTCCAGTACCAAAGGACTGGGTGCTAAGCCAAATGGATAACAATATCTCATTCTTGGTACAATAGGAGGGTAGGTAGGATCTTGGAATAGATACAAAAACCAAGAACCTCTTACACATAGAACACACCTCTGAACAATAGACATTTCCTAGGGAAGCCTTATTACTGGTGATAAAACTACCTACCATAAGACATATAAAAGCATCAATACAGAAAAAAAATAAAATAGAATAAATAGAAGATGACAAGATTCAGAAGCAAAACCCAACCCCAGACCTCCCACCCACCTAGAACCACTTCCAAGGGACAATGAGGTAGAGGAAAATGGAGGCCACTCACCTGAAATTTCTCAAATGATACCATCAGAAGTTCAAAAACAATTGCATGAGACTATAGAGGAAATCATATCAGAAACAATCTCCCAGATTAAAAAAAACAGATGATGACCATAGTGAAGGATTTACTTAACAAGTTTAGAATACACATAGATTTTTTAAAAGTACAGGAGCATAGGAAAATGATGGGAACCATGAATGTCCAAAATATGAAAGAAATAGACTCCATGAAATAGGATCAAACAGATATTCAGGAAATTAAAAATTCCATTGAAAGTTTGTAAAACTGACTGCATGTGGTGGCACATGCCTGTAATCCAGGCACTCAGGAGGCTGAGGCAGGAGGATCATTGTGAGTTTGAGACCAGCCTGGGCTACAAAGTGAGTTCAAATTCAGTTCAAACTGCATAGCAAGACTCTGTGACAAAAAAAAGAAAAAAAGAAAAGAAAAGGAAAAAAAGTTTGCAAAACTGAATAAATGAAAGTGAAGACAGACCTAGAAGACAAGATTGTGGCTAGCAATCATGAAAAGAAAGATCTCTTTAAAATAACAAGGGAGCTGGGAGTTTGGCTCAGTGGCTTAAGCACCTGTCTGGTAAATGTGAGGTTCTGAGTTTGACCCCTGCTGCTGCAAAAATAAAATAAAATAACAAGGGACCATGAAAAATGATCCAATAGCTTCAAGAAGAAGCAAAGAAGAATAACAGAAGATTGAATAAAGTCGATGAAAAAGCAGGAGCCAACACAAAAGACATTGAAAAAACTGTTCATACAAGCAATGGTAGAAAACTTCACAGGTATGGAAAAAGATAGATATAAGTCAGGCATACAGAACTCCAGTTAGCCCTGACCAAAATAAATCTACACCAAAGCATATAACAATAGTCAAGATTCCAGAAATTCAGCACAAGAACAGAATATTAAAAGCTGTTAGAGA
>RJWM01004052.1:0-105912 GCA_004363535.1 Dasyprocta punctata | reverse complement strand
TCTTACAAGTAGCCTGAGAAACTGCTGGTGTTGGATGTTGGTGTGTGCCCAAAGGGACTCCTTTTCAGGAGCCTGCATTGCTTACTGTCTGACACAGGCCGTGTGTGACTTAACAGATCCAATTTTGCTTGATGCGTCTGTGGCATATAGGGATGCTACATAAAGTAGGTATTATGCAAGCCTCTGGGAAAATGATAGTGCAACTCTCAAGACTTTAGTGTAAAATCAAAAAATAAAAAATAAAACCTATGTCACCTTCCAGAAATAACTACTTTAATATTAAGAAGAAGCTTTGACCTGAATGCCTCACCACAGGCATCAAGTTTATCATGGAAACATCCTAAACAGAATGCTGTGTGACTGATCAAACCCTTAACATATATGAGCACAATACTACTTTAGGATTAAGTGGAAGTGTAATATACACCCAAGTCCTGAGGGCTAAAATAAAATATGCTGACACACGTCAAATATGGTCGCTCACAAACCCATTGTACAGCCCCATCTTTCATAACCCTCAATGTGGCTTCCTGTGCTCTTTAGGCTGAAAAACTATTCCAGCACATTTATAAATGATTTCACACAATATGCTGGCACTACTTGAAATGGAGACCTACAGAACTATAACTTAATACTGGGAAATCCCTTAAGGAAAATTAAAGAAAATCATTCAACTGGACAGAATTCTGAGCAGAGCACCTGGATGTTCATTTTACCAAGAAGAAGAGAAGGCCAGGTATAATTATCTAAACTGATTTGGGACAAGTGGCAAATTATTTGGTTGGATGATCAGGACACGGAAAGAACACAATTAGAAAATTGATGATAAGGCATTCCAGGGAAGAATTATGTAGCTATATTTCTTCTCTGAATGGGCACAAAGATCCTCTCCACATATGATAATCGCAGTAACTGAATGAAGGAAATGATCAATTATATGGATGTAAATCAGTCTCTCTCCTGAGATACTCTTGTTCTAGCCCAGTAGGCATATGGGCTTAGTGATTATGGTGACAGGGAGAGATGCTATACTGGGTTCAGTAGCATGGGCTTAGACAGAAAGCTTGATATAGCTTAATTATGGCTGAATAACCAACCTATCCCTGCAGCATTCAATACTAAATTCTAATAGCATTCCATTTTCTCAGGGTATTAACCACTCTCCTGTCAGCATGATGACTGCAAGTAAACAACGTCCACCATGGATAAGTAGTGCATTTTGCTCTCTCTAGAATAGATACTTACTTTGGATAATGATTTTCTCTATCTAAAATTTTTTGAGGAAATGCTTTGGTCAAATCTTTTTAAATTCATAGATGATGAACTTAAAAATTTAAAAATCATGAATATAAAAATCGCATTGATGTCATTATTAATACTCAGCACAGCATTCCTTTTGAATAAAGAACTTATTTTTATAGCAAACTAAATCATGTTTAGAGAAAAATAAGTCATTGGCTCATGTTTATTTACTTAACTATTCTTTTCATTCCCACCACAGAACTGAAACAGCAAGTCTGAGAGCACAATGGATTAGCTCCTTGATGACTCAGCTCCTTTGCCAATAGGGCGGCAAATGCTTTGCAGACTGGAAGTAACACCCTTCAATGTGTAATATATACTCCATATCAGCTATCAATGTAAGAGGAGTTTCTTGTCCCTCCAAGATTCATTGGTCTGTAAATTAAAGTTGCTATTACCCTGGCGATTTATTAGTAAAATTTCATTTTTCTTTCCTCAAGTTCCTGAAAGCCTGAGCTTTGGGACATGTAGGTGCTAATTTCTATGACAGCATATTTTCACCAAAAGGCAAAGAATGGTTTCAATAAACTGGAATTTGATAGAGTCACCTGGTCACTCTGGTTCCTAATGCTAGAGAATCAACAATCAAAGAAGGAAGATTTCAGTATAGATAATCAGTATGCTATCTTTAGGAGCTAGGTTGACACTACACAAAGAGGTAAGCGATTATGTTTAGAATGTAGATGATTCTCTGAAGTGTTAGCTCTTAAATAACTTCTAGTGTTAGGTAGTTAGTTGTAACTAACCTCACTTTAAATCTGAAAAAAAAAAACAAATTAATCAGACTTCTAATGGCCCAAAGCTTTCATGAATGAAGTTTGGTTCTTCTCATGAGACAGAAAAGCTAAGGTGATATTTGAGGGCAAACAGTTAAGAGTACATGGTAGAAGATGAATACCAACGAAGATCACAAAAACAAAATGGTTGCAGAAACAAAGACCATACATAATAATTCATATTTTTCCATTTATTGATGATACAATTTTATTCATATGACACAATTTTATTGTATGCACAATTATTTCTTCCCAAGTATTCTCTACTATCAAAAATAAATGTAGGTTGATATGGACCACATATCTCGATATTTTATTTCAAAATTTCACGAACAGTGTAATATATCTTAAAGAATTGACATCATACCAGGATGGGTAAGTGATTTTTGTATCCTTGTTGGAATGAGATTATCGTATAGGCTGTTGTATATCTGACAGTTTCATTATTACAGATGGATTAAAGGAATTACAGTATTATATAATTTGACTATTGTATTTATTCAGAAGTTCCTTATAGTTTTCTACAGTGCATATGTATAACAAGATAACAAAAAGTGAATTATGGTGACTTCGAATTATGTTGATTCAGCTCAGCTGATCTCTTATCTCCTGAACTCCCTGTTATGTATAGTTCTGAGCTAAAGTTAACCCGTAGAAAATATGAGAAGTTTTGCAAGACGAAGTGAAGCAACAGTGGTCTCTCTCTCTCTCTCTCTCTCTCTCTCTCCTCTTTTCTTCTTTTCTTTTCTGGTCCAGTAGTTGGGAGTAGGACTGAGGTTTTCTCATTGAGCCACACTCCAGCCCTTTTTTTCTTCTATCCTGAGATGGCCTTTTGCCAAGGTGTACAAGGCTGGCCTTGAACTCATGATTGTGCTTCAGCCTCCTAGTCTGTTGGAATTTGAGGTGTGTGCCATCGTGATGGCTTCAACAGTCGTCTGACTACTGAAAAAGTAAGATTAAGTGCTGTCGCAGCTCACACGCTTTGTCAGTGCTGCTGTGACACTTCGAAGACCTAGGAAAGAGACCCACGTTGTAGCTACTTTACCTCTTGACCTATACTCTTTACATAATTGCCAAATCTTAGTCATGGTCTGTGTGCAGTTTCATGGTCCAGTATACGTCTTAGCATTTTGTTGGTCACATATATCATGAACACTGTAGGCTAGGCTTCCAACTTTGCTCCTGAGTTCTAGACTATTCTTAGAAATTCTAACTTGTCATAGATCTGTTGGGGATCATGTCATTTGCTGGTTTTCCCCAGGACCTCTGGATGCTGTGAGGCTTTCAACCTGTGACGTGAGCATGGGCAACAGACTTACACACTGCTATATCTGCACTCCTAACCCCAGCAGGTTGAATTCCTGTAGTGGTCCAGGTATATCATCTTTATCTGTTTTATTTGTCTGACTGAAATGCAACTGACATGCTGATGATGAGACAAATTAATTAATATTAAAATTATTAAATAGATTACTTATCTTCTTTTTTGTTTTGTTTTTTGTTTGTTTTTGGTACTGGGGATTGAATTTACAAGCCACTGAGCTAAATTCCCGGCTAAATTACATATTTTTTTTAACTATTCTCAGTTAGGTAGGAACTGGGCATGTTGAAAGAACTGAAAGAAAGCCAGTTCTCCTTGAACCAGAAGAAGCAGAGTGATGAATGAGGGTCAGGTAATCCAATGGCAATATGACTGTTTATCTATTAAAATTATTAGCAATTGCATAATTAGGTCTGCATTTCAGGAAAGTTTGAGAAAGTGTCAAGAAACGCACAGGAGTTCAGTTGGGCATATGACTTAGCCCACAGAAAGAAGCTTTTACTTGGCTGAAGATACAGAAAAGAGTGAGCATTTATGTGGTACAAGCAAATAAAAGTTGGTGCTAATTTGAGTCAAGGGATGCAAAGCCAAGAGATTTAGGCTATTGCTCTTATTTCCTGCAAAATACAATTGATACTAACCTGTTACAGGAGAACCGAGTATGGTTTCTGAGATTTTGAATTGGATTAATTTTCTGAATATTAAATAAGTTTATGACAATAGGCTGATAAAACTGCAATAGTAGTTGTAACTGATTTAATTGGTACATTTTAGACATACATAACAACCATATTCATCAAAGGAAATTTGTGTGCACATGGTATATCTTGATACTTCTTTACTCCTCAGTCCCCTCCCCTCTCTTCAACTCCCTTCTCTTTCTCATCTACAAAAACTTTGTTTCCATGTTTTCTTTCTATTTTCTTTTTTTCTTTTCTTTTGCTTCCCTTCCCTCTGCTCCCTCACTTGTTTCCTCAGTGCAATATAATGTTTGAGAAGGCTTGGCATAAGGAAGGCTTGAAATAAGTTCGCTCTATATAAAGTCATCTTGATCTTAATATTATACTATAATGTTATAATGCAATAGATATGGAGCAGATTCCTATTATCTTAGTAAGTTAGATATAGGATGAAACATTTGAAAATCCACTTCATGAATTTATGTATCATAATATGCTTCCTCAAAACATAGACAAGTAGGAGCTCAAAGAGGTAATGTGGTTCATTTCATGGAGAAAGAGCTGCGGTCATTCAGTAGAGGACATATTAGAGCGGGGGTATGTATGCTAGAGTAAGTAGGGGAAAATGAGCTGACCATTTTCTTGCAGTCCTGTTAAAGAGAAATCACAGTTACCTAACTTCATTTTGTTTCTTTGCATGAAAGCAAAAGAACTGTGCTTTGATCAATAATTATCTCTAAAATTTGAATGTGGATAACGAATACAGTGGGAACAGTGGGACAGAGAGTCACATGTGAGCATGTGTAATTGGGAAAACTGCATGATCATCAATGTCCTGTCATATCAAGAAACAGACTAAAATCGATCTTGCAGAAAACTGGCTTATTATTCAAAAGGGAAGATGGATAAGACTAACATCTTAAATCGACAATGTTTCTTAAAATACTACAATCACAAAACTTTCATGTTTTGATTTCTGGAAAAAAAGCTGATGAAAATAGAAGCAATAGATAAGATGCAAAATAAAACACTAGAGCAATAATAATCATTTTTGTATTCAAAGCAGAAAATACATCAGGAGTAGTAGAATGCATAGGTATTAGATGATAAATGCATTGCCAAAATGTTTCTTGATTCCAGATCAATTCACAATTGTCAGTTTCTCTTATTTTGTCAAAAGTGATGAAATAAAAATCTAAGTGTTGAAGAAAAAATGAAACTTCATACAACACAGCTATATTCTCTAAAAGAAAATCTGTTTTGCAGCTTTTTTTTGTTTTTTACAAAGTTTGTTTGAAAAAGCCAAAGTGAAGATTGAGAAAGAAACTTGCCCTGCAGAATAAGCTTGGACTGAGTAAAAGAGGGAAAGCAAGATAAAATTATACCCTGTAGAATACAGGCCTAGCTAGCATGAAGAAAGCCATGATAGCCTGTTTTGTAGATGTTGATGTCTTGGTTTTAGATTCACTTAAAAATATATACTTCAGTGATAATCAGTAGATAAATCAGTGTGAATGTTGTATAACACTCAGCTATAAAAAGGACACTTGCTATATTTCATGGCTTACAAGTGACTTTTTATAGATGTACGCAGCACCAAAATCATGGCATATTACTGTCTCATCATATTTTATGTACAGTGATGCTAAAATTTGAAGATGTAACCTGCTTACAATAACAGGTATGCATGACTCAAGAAGCTTGCTATGGATTACACACACAAGCATTCTCAATCTGAAACTAACGAAGTTCTTTCAAGAAACATTGTGTAGGGCCTCGCTTCATTTTATCTTGCGTTGTAGTGTTTGATTTGGTTTTTGTTTTTAGCAAAAGGCATTTTACCATTTTGGATCACACACATGCACATGTACATGAGTTATTTTATATAATCTCACTAAAGCAGTTCATATCGCTAGACTTCCAAATACCTTGTAGAGACTTAATTTCCAAATACCTTGTAGGAACAATAATAAAAACAAAAGCTTGTTTCAAGTATTTCAAGGTTAAGCTCTGTATCTCAGCATATTTTCAACTAGACAAGTAAGGTAACACACATTAAACTTGTACATGTTCTATTTTTATTTAATTTTCTTTGAATTAATCTATCAAAGCCAGAAACGTTTAGGAAAATACAAAGAGATCTTAAATGAAATTGCAAAATGCTTTTATTAAAAAAGGGGCATGAAAATTAACATATATTTTAAAGATTAAATAGTAAGTTCCATAAAGTCAAGGGAACAGATTTTATTTTGCTCCTCAGCTTTCTCTGATTTCATCTTTTCACATTTACCCTGCATTCTTATATTAATAAGGTAAAAAAGTGTTTAAAGAATGCGTTAGTTGACCGCATGCTTTTCCTGTTTCACCTGCTAATTCCATTATGCATTCAGATAGAGATTTTAAAGATCTCAATCCCCATATATTTTATAGAACTTGACTGCTTGACTCTTTTCAGTAAAGCTCAGAAGGGAGTGATGAGGAGAGGGATGAGAATTGAGACTTGTGAGACAGCAGACCCACCTTTCACCTCTCCTTTGTGCAAACTCAGTTGGAAGCAGAAGAACCACTGCAGAAATAAAAAGAGGCTTCCTCTGAAAACTGCGAATGGTGAACGAAGCCACCTTGGCTCGGCCTTTATTCTGTCTGGTTCCCTCAAGTGCTGGTCACCACTGCCACTGTCTTCAGTATTCATCAATATTCCCTCCTCCTGAACTTTTCTTCCTCTGACTATATTCTCTGCTAATTTCATCCCACTTATTTATAATTTCTTTGTCTCTAAGCTGTTTCTTTTCTTTCCTGTCAAATGTGAATGTGACCTAGTCTTTATGCCTGATGCCAGAAGAGAAAGGACAGACTGACTGGGTCCTTGTATTGAGGATCAACTGTTTTCAACTAAACTCTCATCTGTCCTCAAACCTTCAAAATAACGTCTATTTCTTTGCCTGTAGTGTGTCTTGAAGTCTATATTGATTCTTTCTTATCCCCACCTTCTTCCAATATATTTCAGGTTCTCCTCGTTAAATATATGCTTTTTTTATTTTGTTATGGTATGTTCTGTTGTTTTCTTAAAATCTAAATTCTTGTAAGTTTTCATTCTGCTTCAGTACCTTTAATAATTGGTGTTTCTAACAATGCTGTTCAAGGTGCTCATTCATTATTGCTTTACATATTCTTCCTTTGTTAGTCCATCATAGGACAATTACATTCTGATAATCCTTTAATCTGCCACTAAGCCACAGCACTGTATGTATGAAGATACTGTAACCATTCTCCCCTTGCATATTTCCCAAATACCTAATACTATAGTTTAGATCTAAAGGGATCCACCCTAATTCTCATGTGTCTGGGAGGTGTCTGGGTCATGCCGACACTACTCTCAACCTCATATCCCAACTGGGTGGTAGAACTGGGCCATGACCTAAAAAGTTGTCTCTCCCTCCCTTCTCCTCCCTTCACTCTCTGTTTCCTGGCTGCCATGCAATGAATACCCTTTTCTTCATCATCGCCTTTCGCTATGCCATGTGGGCCTTGGTGCCAGCCCACTGTGGACTAAATCACAAGCCAATATAAACCTCTTCTTTTCCAAGGTGTGGGCTTCAGGTAGTGTGTCCTGCAACAAGGAAGGTGACTAAGAGATCTAAAAATAAAATTCACTGAATGCTTTTTATGTAGCTGGCATTAATCTGAACACTTTACTTCTTTAATTCTTTTAACAAGTATGGCCTCATGCTTCCATTGCTATCCATGATCTCACTTGATGAAGAAATAAATGAAGAACAGTTAGATTATGTAACATAACCATTAGATACAGTGGATCTAGTGTTAAATGATGAATCCATACTGTCTGATTCTAAGAAAAAATACCAAGTACAACAGGTTCTCTTAAAATGCATGAAACTCAAATCGTTTCCTTTTTGGCAATCGATCCATTTTTTCTCCTCCAGTACGATTTTCTCTGCAGCTCCTCAGCTAGCAAAGCAGCGCTACAGGCCACCCTCCTTGTCCCCCACCTTTATAGCCTTCTAATCCCGCGCAAGTTGTGACGTATTGTCAATTAGAATATTTTCATTTAAGGTAGTTTTTATTTCCACACTTTCTCACACTCCTTTGCTTCTTGCAGAAATGAATATCATCTTTCAAAACTTTCACTGCTTCTATCTGAGATTTTTGTCATCAAGGCAGAACAGTTTGTATCTTTTTCGATACAATGGCCTAATTAATTTTAATAAAATATCCCTGTGTCTTCTTGAGTTTAAACTATTCCATGAAGGTATGCCCCAATGTTAAAGTACCAAAGTAATAACTAGCTTATAAGGTTCTAATGCATGACTCTTTCTTTCTGAAACTCTCTACCCTCTCACTTAATCTAATTTACATTTATTTATATTTAAGACTCAGTCTGGAAATCATTTTTGACAGGTGATAAATTTGACCCACCTCCCAACAACTGAATCATGCATAAATGATCCAGTCCTGCTCTGTAATTTATGGTTCATTTTCTGTAATTCTCACTGGATTTTAATCTCGACACAGCACAAACAGTGTCAGTTTGCTTCACTACTCAATTAGATTATCAGCAACTCTTGCCATTCCTCAGGCAACCCTTAAACAATGACTGAGTGAATGAGTAAATACATGATTATATTCTTTTGTTCCTCAAATTTTTCAAATAGAATTACTGTAAATAAAAACCTTAAAGTTATGAAATATACAGTTTTCCCCACTAATGCATTTCTCAGGTACTGTTGTTTTATGGATTCATAATTCTCTCTTCTAGATGCAACTTTTCACTCATAATCTAATAACTCAGGAGTGATACACATTTTTATTGTATGTCTTCCTTAATACAATTGTTTCACAAATACCAAAACTGTACTGTTGTTAAATTACTTACCATAGGCTTTTAAGAATTACATGATGAAGTGTATGTTAAATAATGATCTACTGGGCTGATACTAAGTGTCACTTTTTTCTGTGAACTGGTTATGAAATCCAGCAGATAGAGAGTTTAGCAACTTGTACACCACTAACTTTCCATAAAACATTGTCAGTTCAATTTTTCATCTTTCTATTTTCGTCTTCCTTCATCTCAGTAAAATTGCTATAGGCTGCTGATTCCTGAATCAAATTTATCTGAAATTCAAGCATAATGAAAAATAGGAAATGATGAATGGAAAGCAGTCACAGCCATCGGTTTAGATTTTAAACAAATAAATTCCTCAAACTATGGGACATCAACACTTATGCCCGTGGTAATAGAAGCAACAAGATAAATGAATGTAACACGGAATTGCAACATATTACTATCCACACTGTAATAGTTACCTGTAGCAATTGCTTAAGTATTCAATGATTCAAGTCATTTTTGTCGTTCAGTGCATCATTTTACATAATAAAGATTTCAAATAAATGTCATTGACTCATTTTAAGTGTTTGTAATGAAAGTGGCAAACAATGTATATATATACAGTAAAGCGATTGATTTGTAGGCATCAAAATTAGACATAATTTGGTGTATGCATTAAAACTATGAAGGTATCTGAATGAGAAGGAAAAAAACTAAAACAAAAATCAAAGCTCTTCATTTTTTCCTTGGATTCTAGTCAAGATTAATTTTGAGAGACTTTTCTACATCCTATTTACAGTGCAACAAACCACATGAAATAAATAAGTATGAAAAGTACTATAAATATTTCCAGGCAGGTAGTGTGTTTCTTTATTGAACTAAAAGGTAACATGGATTCTAGAAAAGAAGGTTTTGCTTCAAATAGTTCTTTATATGAGAACAAGTTTACATATACACATTGTTATTTTTATTTCATTCTTTGCTCTTATGACTAAGTGGTCTAATTGCTCTTATTTACAGAGTGTTAAAGATATACTAGACACTTTGGTAACAACCAAATATGAGCTTTCTTATTCAGTAACTCTAGGCTTCATCAATACCAAATTCTAATCCTGATCTTTAATATAGTAATTGTTTCCAGTAAAATATACCATAGTTATGCTTTGTTAACCAAAAGACTTTGATGAAATTGAAGAAAACAAGGCAGTGGGGAAGAGGAAAAGAAGGAAGAGATAAGAAAAAAAGACAATAGAAGAAAAATGGAAACAAAGCTTTGGAAATAAAGCAGGGGAAAGGGGCTGAAGGAAGGGGAGGGGAATGGGGAAAAAAAGATGTATCATGTACTGGCACAAATTAGCTATATGAATGTGATCACTATACATATATATAATTTATATATAAATTGTACCAATAAAAATGCACAAAATAAAGAAAAATATGTGTTTTATTTCTAAATCTTGGGGAATTTTAAATACAGAAGTCTAAAAATAAGCAGATATGGTAATATACACCTATAATCCCAGCATTTGGGAAGCTGAGGCAAGAAGATGTCATGAATTTAAAGCCAGTCTAAGTTACATGGTGAGTGCAAATCTAGCCTGAACTATACAGTGAGGCTTTATCTCCAAAGACAAAAAAAAGAAAAAGAAAAAAGAAATAAAAAGAAACTTTAAAAAATGAAAGAATGAAAGTAAAAAAGAAAAAGTAATCTTGGAATATGACCAATCACTGGAAAAGAGCGGTTTCATGTGTGAACATCATATTTTCTCCTTCGTGTAAGAAGCTGAAAAAGTAAATAAGATATTGCAAATGCACAATAGATATTGCAAAATGGGAAAAGGCTTCAAAAAGAGAAACTGATAGGAAAAGGAGAAAAGAAGACAAGTAAAAGAAAAAATGTACAAATTAATATATAAATAAAAATATATAATTAAAATATATAAGATAGTTGTACTATTAATTATTTAGTTCATTGAAAAGAAAGGTTAGTGCCTCTACTGTTTGATCAATTTTTCATGCCTATATTTTGCAATATGAGCAACTACTTTGATGATAACAATATAACACAACACAATGTGCTAACCACTGTTCCTCTCCTACAATCTTATTTTGAAACTCTGTACCATTGCTTTTATTGCTTTTTTCTCTTTAAAATAAAAAAAAGACCGCTAGGCACCTTGAGGGGTTCTGAGGAAGGGTCCCAGGACACGGTGGAAGCCGTGCTCACTGATGAGCCCTCCCCACTGTCACCTGTGCCGATGACTTCCTCCCTAAGTCAGCTGCACAAATTCCTGAGTGACAGAGGCAGAGGCGTAGAGGGAGATACACATGAGTGATCAATTTAAAACATTAGAGAAATGATGGGAAACATGTCCAGAAAGGAACTTGCAGATGTCTGTTTATAAAGGACAGAATGTGGTACCATGTTCTTTATGCATTTGGTAAATATTGCTTGTTACTTTTGCATGCTGGGATTGAGTTTTTCTTTGTGGTATGTGGTACTAAAAGTGAGTAAAGTGGATTTAAAAACTCAAAGAAAAGTCTTTTTCAGTTCTAGTTTTTTTGTCCAACATATCAATTTCTGATTTATATTACTCTGTCTGAAACTAGGTAACTGTAAAATGTAACAATGCATTCTGCCAATGATTGTGCTAAATGATATTTTTGTTGTTGTTTTAAGAAATGCTCACTTATTCACTGAAATCATTTGAGAATAGGAAAATTTTAAATTTATTCTTTGATAAGAATGACTGTCAAACTCATATAAAACGTGTTTTATATATGTTATATATATATTACACTGCAGTCAACAATGATTTATAAATGTAATTCATTCCAGAAACATGCTCATAACTCAAAACACCTGTGTATCAATATAAATTTTCCTATAAGAAATAGCCTAGGAGCTACACCACTAGCCCCTTCTTTATTTTGAGATTAGTTGCTGAGTGGCTGAGTTTTCCAGGCTGGGCTGGAACGAGTGCTGCTTCTGTCTGAACCTCCCAAAGTGCTGAGATTACAGGTTTGTGCCATCACACCTGGCTTTCATTGCATCTTACATTAAAAAGTAAGTAACAGCTCATGTATATGACAAAAAAGTGAAACATTTTAATGTGCACTATTTAACTGTCCTGATTATCATTCTCTGCAGTGTTTTAGACAACTACATTTTCACATGCAGGTCAATTGTCAATCTTTAATCTTCACTGTAAATACCTAGGTTTCAATGACTTAGCAACTTTGTTAGACATACTTAAAAGTTTTAGGCACATTTTATAACATTTTGAAAAGACAAAGTTATGTTCATAAATACAATACAGTGCAACACAAATACACTGTCAAATGTATTAATCATGAGAAATTTCTTTTTTAAAATCAAAATGACATTGTAAAAAAAATCAGCACATCCAAAAAGCAAAAATTATTTGGTAATTTGCTCTGAAAGTGAGATACTAGTTGTGTATATTCTTAGAATGAAATGAGATACTTTAAATTGAACTTGTTTAGCAAGTTTCTCTTAAAAACCCACTAGAAGTTAGTATCTATAGCTTTACAAAGTACAAACAGAAAACTATATATTGTTAAATCATGTAGTACATCCATTTGTAGTTTCTATTAAAATGTAGTATTTTCTGCTCTTCCAAGGTTAAACTAATTTTAAGAAATATTCATAAAATTTACTTTATGAATTTGTCATTTTGGTAAGTATCAAAATAATTAAGAACATCTGTAATAAACTACAACCATATTTCTGTGGTGGAAAGTCTGCTTTAGGTGAATACATGCATGTGAGTAAATATTCAGATAGATTAAGGCAAATGAACAAGTCTATTGCTTATGCAGGCTCCAAAAGCATCTCATTGTTTTTATTGCAGACTAAACTAAGCACAAGGAGTTAGGAAGATCTACCTTTTCTTGGATTCAGGGAGAATAATTTATGAGATTGCACAGGGAAAATATTGACCAGTTAGGATCCTACCACCTTTCTCAGTTTTGTTTGCAGGTTAAGATTTGTTGAAGCAGTGACATAGCAAGGTAATGGCACCAGGAAATTCTAGGAAGAGAAGCTAACTGTAATAGGAAGGTTTCTTCAAAATACAGGCGTATTTATTGTCATCTCATCTCTAAATTTGGAACAGCAGGAAATGTTCTAATTAAAATACTACTACTTTTGATGGAATTTTTATTTTTTGGATTATTTTGTCTATATTATTTATAATAGGTTCTAACCTGCTCTATAAAAACAAAATGAAATGAACAATGAATAGTTTAATTGAGGTAGAATTGATTTCTCTATTGAGCCACAGTCTCGGGCAATTAGGCCAAGGCTAGCATGAAACTCTGCTCCTTAGGGGAACGCAGGTTTACTACTTCTGTCCATACAGTCTGGAACCCTGTGACTGTCATCATGAACTCTAAAATGGTTGTTTCAGTACCTACTATAACACCCCACTCAAGGCTACAAAAGGAGAAAATTCATAAATAGATGATAAATCTATTCATCCATTCCTTTTTAGGTCATGTCTAAAGGTGGACATTTAACCTGGCAACAACAGATTAGCTAAAACAGTCACATAAAATATCCAGCTCAATAACTTTTGGGCAACATAGTGTTTTAGCTGAATAATGATATGCTTGGCTAAAACTTCAGCATTGTAATATTAAGGAAATAGTACTAAAAAAATAATACTGGTGACTGCTGAATATTCATAGGTACTGTGTTCTTCCTACTGGCTGACAACATCTGAACAGGTGGTTTTGGATCCAACTGATAAAGGGAAATATTAATGATTTTTGGAAAAACATGTTGTAGACACTTAATGCCAAGTACTTTCCCTATGTACTATATTAATGAATCCCAGATTTTGAAATATCAAACTATCTAACTTTAGTTTCTACATGCATATGATTGTGTTTCAATGAAAGGAACAAGCCTGTTAACTCAAAATAACCTGGCATGCTTTTGTACCACCTTATCTTTACAATTGTCATTTTTTTTCAAACTTCTAAATTGCTATGCAAAGTTCAAGAACAGATCAAAAGAAATCTACTCTGAAGTCTTCCAGATTCTGTCAGTCTACAGTGGTTTGCTTACTTACTACTGGCATCCTAGAGAATGGTGTCCAGTTTCCTTATAGTACTTTTGTGCTTTGATTTTATATGCATATATTTTATGAATAAAAAGAACCAAAGAGGCATGGATAACCTCATAAGTTTGAAGTTGAGATAATCTACTTACTAGGCAGAAAATAAATCCAAGTGTGTCTGACTCAAAAGCAAAATTCTTTTTCTACTCATTAAAGCATTTCTTTATTTCTACTGAAAATAGAACATTTAATTACAGTCTGGGAAATTTAGCTCAGACACTGGGAATCATATCATTTCTTTTACTTAGACCTATGATCTAAAAATGCTCTTATATTGTCAATTCTGGAAAATTAAAAGAAACAAGGTACATGAATAAGTTTCAGCCTCAATATCAGTGACTTGTCTGCCAAATAGATATTAAATGATTATTCAATAACAAATAAGTGTTTAAATTCATACTCAAATTTGCACAAACCTGTACATTAAGTGTTTTCAGATATCCATTATGCTCTTGGTGTTATGCTATCCTAAAGAGTTAAGTTGTGAAGAGGGTAATCTAAGTCATAGCAATTCTGCAAATTATTTTCAATGGGAGACTAAGAGTGGAACTGTCAAGAAGAGATATATTAAAAACAAGCAAAAGATTAAGACCTCTTTCAGTAATATTAAATGCTAAACTTTTAAATAAAGATAAAATCATGGAGTTGAAAACAATATGGTGTAAAAATATTCACATTACTTCATCAACAAAAGTCACTCTTAAGTGGTGATATGGAGCAATACTGCATGTAAAAATATGGAGAGAAAGAATGTCAAAGCACATTGGTTCTATAAGAGAAACACTACTAAAGTTTCACAGAGGATGGCGTATTCTAGGTACAAGAGATATTTACTCTCCAGGAAAAGCACAGGCAAAGGAAAAATTCTGCAAGTTGTAGTGAGAAAGATAAATAAGAGTCAAAACTCCATTTGGCCTTCTAAACTCCTGTAAAATGTTTGGAAGTTCCTGAAATTTTCTGAAACAGAGAAGAAACAGAATTGTTTTACCTTAGTAGTGATGATATTGGTTATGCTACAAAAGAGCAAAGGGGAGTATTTTGAAGTAGTTTTGATAAGAGATAACAGCTGTAGACACTCAAGTGATAACAGAAGAAATGATGAACAGTGGATAGAATATGTGCATTTTTTTTAGAGTTAGATTTGATAAGGTTTAGAATTGGACGTGAGGTCCTAAGTCAAGAAAGAAATTAAAAACAAGGCTAGGATTCAGCTGGAGAACTCAGTAAATCATTGAAATCATTGTATCATTTTTTTGTAATAGGAAAGTTTAGAGTGTGTGTATATATATATATATATATATATATATATATATATGGAAGCCAGTTGCTTTATCACTTTAAAATTATATCTCCAGAAAATTGCTAAGTATCCTATGAGAATATGGAACACAAGAGAAAGATCTGGGCTGAAGATCAATACCTTTTTAAATACACATACAAAAAAAAGTATAAACACATAATAGTAAAATGGTAGCAATAAGCCTTAGGACATTCCACAATTTCTAATTCAGTAGAAAAAACGCTTTGTAGAAAATGGTTACAGAAGGGGAAACTGGTAAACACAAAGTACTATGATAAAGATACCAAGAAGAAACTTAACATAAAAAGAAAGAATTATTTATGTAAAATGCTGCACAGTAAAGGAAGACATCAAGGACAGAAACAATAACTTTAGATTTGGAAAGGTAACGGTCACTGATGTGATAAAACACTACAAGAGTAGGTTACAAAATAAATGAGAAGTCGGGTTTTAGCTCAGTGGCCTAAGCACCTGTTTGGCAGTTTTGAGGTTGTGAGTTTGATCTCCGATACAAAAAAAAAAAAAATGACAACAACAACAAATGAGAATCTCGGGAGGCTGAGGCAGGAGGATCATTGTGAGTTTGAGACCAGCCTGGGCTACAAAGTGAGCTCAAGACCTGCCTGAATTGCATAGTGAGACCCTGTCTCAAAAAACAGGGCCAGGGATTTACCTCAGTGGCCTAAGTACCTGTCTGGCAGATGCAAGGTTGTGAGTTTGATCCCAGGTACCAAAAATAAAACAAAAAAACAAACAAACAATAAAAAAGCAAAGAGAGACATGACAACACAGGCACAATGACTTATGGACAGCTTTTCCAAAAGTTGAGCTACAAAAAAATGAAAGGACTTAAATGGGGCACTTTATTTTCCTGAGTCTATCTTCTTGCCTCCCTCCCTCTCACTCTCTTTTGCTTCTTTCCCCCTCCTCTTTCTTCTCTTCCTCCTATTCTTCCTTTCATTCCTCCTTCCTTCCTTACTCCCTTTCTTCTTTCTTCCTTTGTTTTTCTTAAACAAACTTGATTTTGCATGATGTTAAGGTTTAGAATGTGAATGTGCCCTCAAAGTCCCATGCAATTTTAGTCTGAACTTTTGGAAAATGATTGGATCCCAGAGATGCTAGAGCTGACTTCTCACAGATGGCGGATTTTGGTCAGAGGGGGTGGGACACTCACTGCCTGACTTTAAAGGTTAAATCTCCTTTCCCATTTCCTCACTTCTCTCCCTGCTTTCTGGCCACCAAGAGATCATCAGCTTTTCTCTGCCCAGGCTGTTCCACTAATACTGTTCTGTGTTTTAAAATTGTTTCTATGTTTAAGGCTTCTAAGTTCAAACTTTTAAAACAGAGAGCTGAAAATGAATTTCTCTTCATTTAAATTGTGCATGACAGTAATTTGTTCCAGTGATGACTAAGTGAGTAGGACAGATTTTGGTATCAAGTGTGGAATTGTTGCTCTGATTACCTAATCTTGTGATTTAGAAGCCTTTGGAATTGGCTCCTGGGGATACTGTGAAAAAGTTTGGAGATGTTGGCTAGGGAAACTCTAGAATGCTCTAAATTGCACTTGTTGGGAGAGTCTAGCTTGAGATCAGAAGGACAGAATGTTAACTAAAAATGCAGACACTAAATCCTAGGCTCAAGAGGTTTTAGTTGAGAACGAGGACTCCCTTGGCAGTTGGACTTGAAACCATGTGTATTATGCTTAGGCAGAGTATTTGTCTACATTTTCTCATGTTCTTATACTTCTTGGGAAACTGAGATTTAAGGGCATTAGACTATTCTGAAAGAGGAAATTTCAAGGCAGGCCAAAATACAGGCTCTGGCATGGGTACTGCTGGTGACTTTTAGCTACTTTACCCTGAAAACCAAGCTCAAAGAGCTCATTTGAAAACTGTGAGTTTGGCCAAAAAACAAGTACCTGCAAACTTGATACCTTGGAAACTGTAGTATCTGTAAAAGTTCTTTAAATGACAAGTCCTTTAGATTAGAACAATATGAAAGATGCCTCAAGGGCAACTAGGAATCAAAAAGGGCCCGAAACTATGCAGGCTCAAGGTAATAAAAGTTAATGGTAAATTTCTTTTAAAATTTTTGCTTTGCTAAGAGACCCCCGAAGGTGCCGTGCTGGAGAAGGTCAATCTCTGAAAGATTCAGTTCCTAGTGCTCAGTTATAGAGGCACTGAGAGACCACATAGAGCCATGATGCTGCCACTGAAGCTAGCAGGAGATCTTTGCATCATCCATTTGGTGCTTGTTTTAAGGGCACACAGAATACAAGAACATTGTGATTAGGGAGGCTTCCATGCAGATTTCAAAAGGTTTTGGAGGCCAGGTAGCTTGCCTCTGAGAGAGCAGTGCATCAGCCTGTGAAAGTGAAGCCAAAGGTACATTGGAAAACCCAGGCAGTTGCAGAAGCCAGTAAAGTGGAACTTCTGCTGAAGAAAGCCACAGCCAGGGACCAAATCCACCCTGAGAGAGAGACCATGAGGGCTGCAATTGGCAATGCTGAAGAAGCAGGGCTGGTCAAGTTCTTTGAGTTTACATCTTGCCACAGCTTCTCTCAGGAACTGGACATAGAGCAACAGGATTCAATATTTGCCATGCTTCATTTCAGCCTGGCTTTGGTCCCATTACTTTCTATTCCCATATACATCCTTTGAGGAATAGGAAAGCATACCCTCACCAATGTATGTTGGCAGTATTTAAATTTTTCATTTTTGGTTTTTTTTTTTTTTTAATTTTTGCAGGTGCTCAGGACTAAGAGTTTGCCTTGAGGTTCAGAGTGGACTTTGGACTTGACCTTTGCAGCAATGCTGACATTGTTAGGACTCTGGTTACACTTAAAGATGAACTAAATGCATATTGCATAAAGAGATGCATAATTTGAGGGAGAATATTATTGTTTTGATGGAGAATGTCCCCACAAAGCCTCAGCCACTTATATTTTGGGTTTTAGAAGATGACTGAATCATAAGTGTGATATGGCTGACTTGCTGTTAAGTAGAGGTTGTCTCAGAAAAGGTGGGTAACTGGGGGCATGAACTGAAAGAATATTTCTCCATGGCTCTTTGCTTCTCTCTCTGTTTCCAGACTGTCAGGACTGAACAACTTTCTTCTACCCAGGGAAGTGAACTTCCCAGGAAATTTCTTCCACTGTGTCGTATCTGTGCCTAAGCCCGCAGAACACCAAGTAAAAGTTCTGAAACCAAGAGTCAAAAAAACCTCTCTTCCTTTAAGTTGCACGTGTTGGTTATTTGTCCTGGTGACAAGACAGTGACTAAGAAAGGTGAATGTTAGATTTACAGAAAAATTGATAAGACGATGAAGAGTTCATACATACCTCAAACTTGGTCTCCATTATTATTAACATCTTATTAACAACAATGAAGCAATACTAAAAGTCCATACTTTGTTCATTTCCTTAGATTATACCTAATGTCTGTTTCTATTCCAGTCTCTCATCCAGGATATGATGGTCTTTTTAGTATCAAGTCTCCTTACCTTCCACTTAGCTGTAATACTTCTATCATTACTTGGTTTCAATAACTTTGTCAACATCGAGGAGCTGACCGGGTATTTCGCACATTATCCTTTAATTGACATTGGTCTGTGCTTTTTTTTCCTCATGAGTAAACTAGATTTTCACATTTGAGAAGAAAAACCACAGAAGTGAAGTGACACTTTCATCACAAATTCAAAGATGCGTATCAACAGCACGACTTACCATTGTGGGTGGTGACCTCGAGCTCCCAGTTGAGGTAGTGATTGTCAGGTTTCTTTACTCCACATTTCCTTTCTTCCCCTTTGCATCTATACTTTAAAAAAAAAACTGATTTTGTACATCCCATGATAAACAGTGGGAGTAATGTTCTATTTACTTGTCTTTCAGTTAGTGTTTACAAAAGGAACAGATACGTAATGTAATACTGTATAATACATATGGAATGTAGAGGATTTACAAAGTAAGGTTACAATGACTGCCCGCAGGGTCAGAGGTAGGAGAACACAAAAGGGCTGTCTGTACACTGGAGAGCCAGAGGCACCAGAGAAAGTCAGAGTCCTTGAGCTCACTGCAGGTGAGCTCACTGTGGTGTGTGTTAATACCAGAAAGCTGAAGGGTCTACACTGGAAGGATAAAGAGTCTGCACTGGAAACCTGAAGCAAGCGGACGTGAACATCCAAAGGTGATGGTGAAGACAAGATATCCTCCAAAGAAGAAAAACAGGGAGACTTCCTATTTCCTTGCCTTTTTATTCCATCCAGGCCACAGCCTACACACAGGGTGGATCTTCCTTCCTGTTTGCAGCTTACAGCCGATCATCCAGAAACACTCAGGACTGGGCTTCCTTTACCCACTAGGCTTTCCTGAATCCATTCAGAACAACGCCATGATTAACAGTCACGCTTAATTATAGCTTCTGCATATTCAGGATAGATATGTACAGGATATTTGTCTCTTCTTCTAATTTACTTACCTATTCCATCATTTATTTGTAATGTCAGGAGATTTTGAACTTTGATTTTGTACTTTGTGTTATAACCCAATACTACTAGACTATTGGGGGGGAAATTAAGTAATTCTATCCTTGGTCTTTGAGAGCCCACTTGTCTAGGTTCTGTGGCTTAATACGCTCTCTTTTGTGGGTTATTCTGAGCATTTTCAGACATTACAAGATACTTCTGTTTCATCTTCCATTATTCCTACTTCATTTCTAGTATTGACCATGTTTCCAAGAAGCCCTGGTTCCTGGTACTGAATGAAGAATGGTACTAGAAATCAGAACCTGGTGGCTAAAGTGTCCATTGCTCATGCTGTATTAGTGCTTTTGGAAGCCTTGTTTACAGAAAGGAAATCCACATGCCTATTGCCCCTGCATGTACAATGTGAGTCCACTATTTTTACAGGTAAGTATTTGTGTTGATTTTAAGCTAGTTATGAGTTCATGCTCTTGAATTCATGATTCTAACTCTAATCCATTAATATGTGGGTGGTTCTTATCTCCTCCACTTGCTCATCTGCACACCAAACTCTCTAGCACAGAGAAGTACAGTTTCCACTTTTTGCCATTCACTTAGTTGTCCATTCAACTTTGGAGTACATTATAGAGAAAATATCACATATCCCAGTGGAAAACAATTTTGCCAAATGATATGTAGTGATTACTTGTAGTTTCTTACAATTTTCGAATTTACTGGGGTCAAAATTTTCTAACCGACACCACCAAGTCATGAGGTGGTTTCATACATTTCTAACTTAATTAGACTTTATTCCTCATATTCTACATCAACCCTGTATTTCTTCAGCTAATTCTAAATGGTTTTTTAATTGTAGACATTAATTTTTTATGTAGAAATGTTTGTATTGTCAAATATCCAGTGTCATATATCCATAGTTACAATAGATAACAGAAGATTCTGCACTCCAAAAATTTTCTTGTGCCACACCAATTCAACCTTTCTCATTTTTCCTAGAATTTCTGGCAACTAGTGATCATTTCTGTTTCTCTATAGTTTTGCATTTTACAAGGTTTCATAAAATCATACAACATGTAGCATTTTTAGATTGATGTGCTCCCTTTAGATGCACATATTTTAGATGCATTTGTGTCTTTGTATGGCTCATTTTCATTCATTGCTATATCATATTCCACTGTGCAGATGTACCACAGTTTATTCACTAAAGCACATGTTGTTTACTTTTGAATTTTGGTGACTATGAATAAAGTTGTTATAAAAATTTGTGTATCACTTTTATCTTGGCATAACTTTCCAAGTCAGATAAATATACAAACATGACTTTTCAATCATCTCATCATACTATATTTAGCTGTCTTTGAAAATTCCAATCTGACTTTCAAAGCAGCTTTATTATGTGAATTTCACCTGGAAAGAACGAAGATTCTTGATGGTCTATATCATAGCCAACAATTAGCATTAATAGTGCTATGTGCTTTTGCCAATCTATTGGAGGTGCAGTAGTATTTCATTGTTTCAATTTGTAATTTTGTAATGACAGACAATGTTAAGTATCTTTTCCTATGCTTATTTGTTATCTTTGTATCGTCGTTTTTTCTATCTTTTTCTTTTAAAAAAGCAAAATGGAATTAAAGGTAGTGTTTCATCTTTGGTGAAGCATCAGTTCATTTATTTTCCCTAGGTTTAACTAGGTTGTCCATTTTTCTTATTTTGAAGTTCAAAATTCTAATTTTTACAGATGTATGTTTTGAAAATATATTCTCCCAGTTTATTTATTTATTTATTTATTTTTGCGGCACCGGGGATTGAACTCACAGCTTCACGCCTGCCAGACAGGTGCTTAAGCCACTGAGCCAAACTCCCTGCCCTAGTTTTTTGAGGCAGGCTCACACTATGTAACTCGGGCCGGCCTTGAGCTGGCATTGCAGCCCAAGCCAGCCTGGAACTCACAATGCTCCTCCTGCCTCAGCCTCCTGAGTGCTGGGATTAAAGGCGTGCACCACCACACCCGGCTCATTCTCCCGGTTTATGATTTGAAATTTTAGCTTTTGGATTCTGTATTAATTAGGTAGTTCAGAGAAACAGAATCTATATACCATATCTATATTTATGTCTAATATATCTTTGTACATTGGTAGGAGGAGGAGGGGAGGGAGGGGAGAAAAGGGAAGGGAAGGGAAAGGCAAGGAAAGGAAGGGAGAGAACAAGGAACTGGCTAATGTTACTTCCCATCTGCTTTGGAAAAGCAATCTGCTTACTCAATTTTTTAATTAAAATGCCAATCACATTCAAAAGATTCTTACAAACACATCCAATATTGTTTAAACAAATACATGGATATCTTGTGTCCTAAACTTGGTGCATAAAATTATGCACCACACATTCTTAAACATATCTTCCAATAAGTTTTAGTTTTAAAAACAAAGACTCAGGAATGTGAAAAATCAAAATGGTGTCAAATGTTAAAATGAAAAATCAATAGATGAGAATAGAGAACTCAGACTAACACAGTTTTATACAAAATTGATCTTTGAGAAAGAACAAAAATAATTTAATGGAGAAAGAAGGATCTTTCCAAATCAGCCTAGAACAATTCCATATCCATATGCATCAAGTTATTATGGGCACATATTTTGCACTCTTAAAAAACCTATAAATTATAATGGGCTGTAGACCTAAATATAAAGTATTGCACTATAAAACTTTTAGAATAAAACAAAAACTTTTCTAAGTGACCTTGCATCTGGCAATGAGTTTTTGATGCAACTTCAAAAGCATAAACCATGAATAAAAGGAAAAGATGCTCAACTCTATTAAACCAAAATCTTCTCTCCTTTTCAAAGTGTCAACAGCTCACTGAAATGGAAAAGAAACAAAGATTTCAAATACTGCTGCTTTTTCGTTTTCCTGACTCAATCTCCTGCTACTTTATACACATAATTAAACTGTACTTCATCAGAGAAGAATGATAAGAAAAGGGAAAATATGATAATGGGACTCAGAATTGGTCAATGGAATAGTGAGAAATCCTTTTCACACATATTATTTTCCTAAATGTAATTTATGAAACAATTATTAGTTAATGAAGACAAATGTCATTTAGTTCCATAGTTAACTCTTATTGGAAAATAGAATGTAGTTTGTATCATTGCCTAGAGGAATATTCTTTTGCAGGAAAAATGCGAATTGGAGTCTTACAGACCCTAGCTCAAAAAAATGCACTATTGCTACAAAGTAGGTGTATGACATTAATATATGGAGACTTTCTGATTCCTAGATTCATTCCTATAGGATTTTTAAAATACAGTGGAGGCATTTATTTGGAGAATTCATGGCTATAACTTAGAGCAACATAGACAAGGCTGTTTTATCTGTTTGGAAAGCATGTTTCTTCTACCATATAAGAAATGCACTTTCATTGTTTATGCTGTCTTTGTTCTGCTACCAAGAGGTACCTTCTTTGTATTGCAGTTATTATCAGGCAGTAATGATGATTCTTGCTAGGAATTCATGCTGGGGCTCGTGCTTTTTCCCACTTAACCAGTGCCTCCCCTAAAATATTTGAAGTGCATAGTATCCCTTTGCTCGAATGCTCCAGTGGCTCAGTCAGCCCTGAGTACTTACAGTGCATACTCTTTGCTCTTCTCTCCCAACCAGTTAATCTTACTCAGCTCTCAAATACCAATCTACTTTTAAGTTCACAGTATTATTAGTGGATAACCTAAGGAGAACTCAGAAAAGATGAAAAGTTTCTCTGTTTGCAACAGGAAACATCTGCAGACCGTCTGCAGAGTAGTTTTCACATCTAGATGATCCCCAGAGATGTGTATGAGAAAACGTGCCTATCTATAGTTTGCTTCTTCATTTTCGACGACCTTTGAAAAAAAGGATTGAGAATATAAAACTACTTCAGAATTAAGCCCTTTTAACTGCAAATATACACATAAAATATAAGCAGAAAGCCAAGGAGAATAGAGAAATTTTGAATATTGTAAACTAGTGAATTTCATAGACTACTACATCTAAACCTAAAAACATGCAGATTTTTTTCAAGTGTGTACCTGGGTATTTGCTGAGATAATACATATGCTTAGTAATAAAATAAATTTTAATAAATTTCAAAGTCATCAAATACTAAAATGTTGGAGTATGCTGTTTACAAAAATATACAAGAATTTGTAACTAATATAAGTAATTATTATAAGTAAGATTGAACAGCTAAATTAATTTTAGATTTAAAACTTTTCGATAAAAAGTACTATCATAAAAATGTTCTAATATTAGAGGTTTTATTTTCAACAGTATGATGTAACAATAATGAACATGTATATTCCAAAAATATCACTATAGTTTCCACAGAAGTTAAAAATACATGAAGTTAAGTTTATCAAATTTTTACAATAAATTTGTCAATTTAGATGGAATGAGCATATTTTTGAAGGCCAAATTATCAAAACTGTCATAAGAAGAAATAGAAATAACAATAGCCTTGTGCCATTCAATAAATTGCATCATAATGAGAACACTTTTACAAGGAAACACCATCCCCATAACACTGTATTAGTAAATTTTATCAGGTATCTAATAAAGAAAACATTAATGTATTACAGCTTATTTTAGGATTTTGAGAACTGAATAATTTCCAATTCATTTATGAAGTCAACGTTGTTCTGGCTCTTAAAACGTACGGACAAAATTCTCAAGAACTAATATTTTCATACAAAAATGGAAAACTCTTTAAATATATTGCCAAATCAAATAGAACAATACAAAGTGATAGTCTTTTATGCTCAAGTAGACTTTAACCCCATAGTTTTTATGCAACACTGTATTGATGGAAAATCTTTTTCACTGAACAAAGGTAGAAAATTAAATAAATGTCTTACACATTGAGTATAAAGTGAGTACAGTGAAAGTTTTTCTCATAAATTTGCCAGTAACATTTGCTCATCACTAATTATAAGCAAGGAAATAAATTGAAGTGTGATAACCAATGAAGTCAGAAAATTCAATTTTATTATGTTTCTAGCTGTCACACTAACATACTGGCCTGTAGCATAGAAACAATCATAACACAAGGACTACAACCTTATTTTCTAGTGACCAAAGTAGCTTCATTAACTTTCTAATGACCAAAGTGGTAACATTAACTTTTGATGGTGAGAAAATTAATTCCATTACTAGTTATATGCCAATATGATTATTTGTTGCAATATATTTAAGAACCATTAGAATAAGAACAATAAATCAAAAAATAAGCATACAAAGGCATTGAAATAAAGTCTTACAGAGCAAACGTACCTTCTGTATTCTGCGTAGAGGAATTTCAGATGAATGTTAATCTTAAAGGTGTGCTACCATGTTGCTCTAAGGGGAAAGATTACTGGTTGAACAGAATAAATGTGAATGACTAACAATGTGAACCTTAGTTTCTGCCTATTCGACACATTACCACTAATTCTAACTGCAACTTTTCCTACAAATCTTCCAAATAGTCACACCATTCACCCTTTTCCACCTTCCTATCACATCTCAGTCTTTTAGTCCTTTTCTTACTCCTGCTAAAGTAAACTTGCTGACTTGTAAGTTGAAATTTTTCTGACGTTCTCACTATATATAATTGCCTAGCATGAAATAAGCACAACAATAAGAAAAACATGTGTGTCTGCTAACACCACTTTCTGTTAGCTCAGATAACTGATTTTTCTCTGGGGTTTGAAATTTTAATTAAGTGGAATGATTCTGGGATCACATAAGACTAGTTTTGAATTCTAAGTGGTAATTAAATACTGCAGTGTATATTTTATTGATCTGTTGGTAGATGGTGAATTCAACTTTTACTTCTTAAATCAAACATATGGATTATATGCAATTATATTTTATTTCATGTTTATTTTTTAGAGTAACATAGATATTTTTGCTAGTATGCATCATTCTTATAAGCTATTTTCTACTCTTGATAATAATGCTCAGAAATAAAACTTAATTAGAATATTAGTCTGAGAAAAATATAATTAAGAATGTAAATCTGAAGAAAAGCAAAAACTAATAGAATCCTAAGTCAAATATAAATGTTATTTTTATTATTTCATTATTGCTTCTTTTTATCACCTCAAGAACTAACTATATGCAAATTATGTGCCTGAAGGTGTCTGTAGGTGAATAAACAGTAATTGTTATATCGTGACTCCAACCATTTGAGGATAGCAGAAAGGTATGTTTGATTTGTTGTAGGTTTATTATACCAACAAGCCTAAGAAAGAAATTCATGCTTATGTGGCTTGATAAATTGCAACAAAAGACTAAAAGTAACTTTGAAATTTCCTTGTAAGTCTCTAAAATTGTAATGACTTTGGGATAACCTATGACATACTGTTTTGAAACACAGACTTAAAACAACTTTGCTACCCTCAGGTAATTAACAAAGTCAATGCCTAGGGTACAAAATATTAGTATCTGTTTATTATACACAAAAAATTTCATAACACATATTTTGTGTGTACTCATGTGGTATCTATATTTTTATTTATGCTTCTTACAGAAGACAGGAATCAAACTCAAGGAAACTAAATAGGTTTCCAAAGACCACACAGACCTTAAGTGGTGAGCTTGATTATCAACTGATTTTTTATTTTAAATGCAAATCTTATGGGTTTCCTGTTATACTGCAGAATAATGAGAATTTCATGCAATTTATATGGAGCAAAACAATTGTAGCTTTTAGTTTACTTCTCCATGGCATATTTTAAATTGCTTCAATATGCATTCAGATTTCATTTCAAATACCATTATATTAAAGTTTCTATCTGTTCCTGCAGAGCAATTAGAAGTTGATGTTTCTATTATCCTTTAGAACTGAAATCAGCAAGAAAAAGATTATTGCTTATTCAAAATCATTCTCAGCGTCTATGATACAGTCATGGATTTTCCCAGGTCTCTGGTGTAGCAGTTTAGTCCAATACCACTTTTCTGTCCAAATCAAGAATGTAACAGTTTATAAATATGCAAGTGTTGCATCCATTTATCTTCCATATCTATGGAACAAAGTGCTTATTTACCTGGGGTAGTTATTTTTCCATTTCTTCTTAAGTAGTAATAATATGCACAGGATTCATTTTGATTATATATATACATATACATATGTATATATACAGGTTTTATATATATATCTATATATATATATTTACCCTTTGGATGGAAGAAAGCATTTAATTTAAAGTTCTCAGCAGTACAGAAATATATGAGTAAATTTTATTCATTAGATATAATTTCTCATGCTTATTAAAAAAAATGATGTCTGGAATCTGGATATCATGACCTCAGATCATTGTTCTTTCTCCTGTGTCTACCTGGCTTTAAATGTCTGTGTTTTATTATTAACTACATAGAAAGCTTTCTTTTACTGCATAAGAGTCTTTTTGAGAAACCATGCTGCAATCAAAAAAAGCATTTACAAAGTTTTCAAAATGTCATCGTACTGGACATGCTGCTGTAAGAAAAAGACTAAGCAGAGTTTTATCGCCAAATTCAAAAAGCAACACCACAACCAAAATCAACTCTAAAATCATCTTATAGAATGTATGGATTATTGGAGTGCTTCTCATTATTTTTCCTTGACAAAAATTGAAAATTCTAAAGTTTCATCTTATCTGTATTTTATACTTGAAAGTTCAAAGACATCTTATAATTAACGTATATAAGAAACGTGGCCACATTCTAAGTAACTGAGAAGCTTATCAGAGAAATGCCACTTTCAATAAAAATTCTAACTAATCTTCTAGTATATAGGATCCCCAAGAAAGTTATCAAACTCAAAAAATAAAAAAAGAAATTGCAAAACTAATCAAAGTACAAGTACAGTACATGCAATTTATTTTGACAGCAAATATTTTAGGTTTTTTTTTAAGATCCTAGGAACAAAATCTAAATAGTACAATTTGTGGTAAATGTCAAGGAACATTATTCTAATAAATGTCATTGTAATAATCAGATGAAAATTGTTCTGAGTATTACAATACAATATAATCAGTTTTGATAGAAAGATCAAAGGTGTAAATTCAAGACCACTCTGTAAAGATACTTACCAGATACTTTACTGAAGAGAGGAGAAACGCAGTAAAATCATTCTGCTCCACTACGACATTGACTTATAGGTTTTCTAAGTATAGATGATGCCGTAATCTTCTTTTGTGAGAGCAATTATGATTTTTAATGTGGAAACCAAAAATGATTAAAATTTTCAATTATGATAAAACAAACTCAAACATATGTATTTTTAGCTTACAATACGGTTACATAAGATCAGAAGCAGTGAATTTTTTTAAGCTACTAGTCAAGAAGAAAAGAACTAATTAACCACTTGATTATTCTCCTCCTGTTTTGACCCCTGTGAAACTAGAATTGAGTAGGTGAATACAGGAAACCACAAGGACACAGAGGATACACTCAAAAATATACTTCTTGAAGGTAAATGATGCAGCATATGATTTCATGATTTTTATAAGTCATAGATTCTAGAAATGGTTGAAATATTGATACTTCAATCTTCATGAAATTAGTGGCTGTCTGTCTATCCTAATTTATCATATAATTACTTTGTTTTTCATGACATTGCAAATGTATTAGCTTGGACAATAAATTTTAAAGGAAGTCTAATTTCTTTGGCTCACAGGGCAGAAACAAGATGGAGGAATGGTTAGTAGGAAACTTACGAATTCAAGAGATTTATCTGCTCTCTTTTGGATTTAGATTCTTAGTTCAAAAGAGACATGGCTAGCTGACACTCTGTCTGTATTTTCAAGTCATACTGTCTGGCTGCCTGTGCACATTTGGGCATAAACAAGAAGGAAAAGAAGGTAAAGTCAGAGAAAACAAGGTGACTTTGGAGCACTGTAATTGATTTGTCAATTCAAGAGTCCTGCAGAACTCAAGGTCAGTCTACATCTGAGGCAGAAAACCCAGATCAATTTTGCAGAGACTGAGTGCTTGCCAAAGCACAGGCAAACCCAAAGCTATGGGGGAGAATCGCATCAGGCCTGACTTACATCTTTGCATGAATGGAGTATAAAATATAATTTTAGCATTTCCCAAGGTGACCAAATAAAAGACTAAAATGAAGGAACACATCAGAAAGAACTCCAGAATGGTAAGAGATCACTGATCTTTTAACCAAAGACTATTGAAACCCTGTGTTTCATTACATTGATAGAAATGCAGTCATCCAGTGTATTTCTAGAACATTCTTTAAAAAACTGACACTCTGCAATTTTAAGTGATCACTATATATATATATATATATATATATATATATTATTAATTACATGAAGCACATACAGGGGGATCACGTGCTTTTTTTTGTTCGCAGGAACTGCCAGTTAGCTCATCTTGCAATTGCCTCCACAACATAATGTTTATCTATTTATTCAAGAATAAATCTATTATCCTCCAAATAATGTTTAGCTATTTATTCAAGAATAAATCAAATATACAGAAATATTCTCAGAGGGAAAAAAAGCTTTAATATCTTTTTATCTTAATAAAATTGGTAAAGCAATGAAATGTTATTTGAAATAAGTTTAAGAAGTATGAAATTTATTATCATGATATCTGATGTGCAGAGTGCTTATACATATTTTATAGGCACTTTTTTATTTAAAAAGGCTTTTATTTCTCTGAGGCCACTATTCAAATGGCTGACAGGGGATAATTTGTTTTGTTGAGTGAATTCCTGATTGTTGTACAAGGAAAAGTTCTCTCACCTTTCATTTGACAATTCATTTCTCTGTGGTGATTTATATTACTATTTCCAGACATGCTTTACAACCAACAGAATTGGCAGATATTTTTTTCTCTCTTTCTGGGAATTGACTGAGTGCTAAGTAGGTGTATGTTTTATAGCAAGTTATAAACTTTCTACATTTTACATTATTACAGACAACTATATTATCTTGGTTTACATAATTATAAATATATGTCCATATACTGTTCCATAAAATTGAGAAGAACATTGAAATGCAGCTATATATAAAATATCTAAGTTCATCATCAATAAAGAAGCAATTTCATTATATGTTGGGTGAAAAAAAATCAATGGCAAAGTAGAATTTGGGGATGTCAAAAATATTTTTGCTCTGTCACACGTTATAACATTATTCTGATTAGTAATTGCAAGATGGAAATAGCATTTATGAGAGAGAAAAGAGATACTATGTTTTCATGTGCAATTTATATTTTAATTCTATTCAAATTACAAATGAGAATATGTGTGAGAAGCAAGGTTTTAAATGTTTAGAGCAATCATAAAGTGCATAAAGACCACACATACTTCATGGTCAATGCAGTCAAATATATCAGGTGTAATAAATAGCAGATTTAATTTTTAAATTTTTTTTTTTATTTTAAAGAGGATATTATGGATTACAAACTGGTGGTCAACTTAGCACCAGCTTCAGCTGGTGTTGAGTTAAAGATCTTCCACCTGAAGAAAGTTGCCAGCATAAATAGGAATGTGGGGAAGAAGAGCCAGGCATTGTGGGTTCTTCCAAGAGTTGCTGTTGGAGCCACTGGTTCTCCTGGAGGTGCTTGTCATGCTGGCTTCTCCAATGTGGACTCGGCCATTATCGTTGGAGGAGCTCGGGACCTCATCGGTGAGAGTGGCTGTGGTTCACATTGCGGGAGCCCTGCTCCTCATATTGTGCATCGCTTCCTGGCTCCGGAGTGGAAGCTGTGTGCTGGAGAAGCTGGTCACGCTGGGCTTCCTGACCTGTGCTCAACTGTTCTCCATCATCGGAGGAGCGCGGGACCTCGTCGCTGCTGGGGATGGCTGTGGTGCTCTTCAGGGCAGCCCCGCTTCTTCTTTTGAGTGTGACTTCTCGGCTCCTACATAGAACCCTCAACCCACTGCACAGCTCCTTCACCCTGCTGGCATAGACTTTCTGGTTCCACCGCTGACCTGTGGCCTTCCCAGCACAGAACTGTAAATAGACTGGCGTGAGCCCTTATTGGGGGCTCTTAGATTCCCAGTTGGTACTGTGGGAGGCGTTGTCATGCATTTGGGTCTCTAGTGGGACCCTTGCATGATATTGCTGTGGGATCCAGGCCCTCGGCTATCCTGGGTCTTAGTACTGTGGAAGGATTTTCCTGCACCGTCTTGTGTTTAACTTTGAGTGATTATTATAAAACAGTATTACAAACTCTGTGTCCTGTATGTAGTTGTTCTCCCTGTAATCCCTGACTACAACAGAGGATAAAATCAAGGAAAATAAAACAGAATAAAACCAATCAAAACAAACTAGTGTAAGTGATACAGGACTTCCAAACACTACAAAATCAACAATAGTTACCATAATGCCTCTTGTTTTCAAAATAACTGCAGATATCTTCAAACATAGTAAAAATCAAACAGAACAAAATAAAATAGAAACAATAAAAACAAAACAATGAATGTGATAAAGGATTTTAAACAAGACAATAGTAAATCCCAAATAGCTACCATAATATATCTTGCTATATTTGAAATAGCTGCTCATACTACTGGATATAACAAAATCAAACAAAACAAAAAAGAATAAAATCCAACCCAACAAAACAATGAAAACAATACAGGACTTCAAAACAAGACAACAGGGAATCAACAATTGCCACCGCCCTCAGGGGATCCCCCCTAGATGCCACACTGCATACCACTATCTTCTGAACAGATGATCAGACCCCTGGCCCTAGATCTGCGAGGTTGATGAAACACCAAAACACCACAAGTATCAGTTCGCATTTCACTTCAATAGCTACCATCACAACCTGTGCTTCTCAGGACCTGCTGGTTGCTTATGGGAATGGGGGTGGGTCGGGAATTTGTTCTTTTTATTTGCCAACCCCTGCATCCAAAGGGGCTATAGTATGGTTGTCCCCCTGCCATGATGGTCCATGCATGGTGCTGGTTTGCAGGGGAACTTGCTTCTTGTTGAGGCCTTGTTCTCCCCCTGCAAAGTCCATGAATGGTGCTGACTCAGGGAGAGAGATATAACAGATTTTAAATGTTGCATATTTTAATTGCATGATAAAATAACATTTTAACTTTTATTAGATTATTAATAAATATCAGCTATGCTGATGCCTAACCTGAAAAAAAATAGAGTCAATGTTTATTGTAGTTTACATGATCAAAGTATGCAAAACTAATAGTGCAAAGTCTGTCAACTCTTACAAACTCTTACCTTGTTTTGATACTTGTGAAAACATTTTTCAGACAGCCATGTGACAGTATTTTAATCCATGAAGGACTGTATGTACAATGTTGGCCCCATGAGATTGTAGCAGCTAAATAAAGATAGCAAGTGTTTTTCAAGGATGTGGAGAAAAGAAAATACTTGCACACTTTTGGTGGCAATGTAAGTTCATATAGGCATTATGGAAAATAATATGAATATTCCTCAAAGAGTTGAAAATAGTACTAATATGCAAGCCAGCAATCTTGCTGCTTGGTATATATTGAAGAAAAATTAAATCACTGTGTTAAAGAGATACCTGCACTTTCATGATCATTGTGACATTATTCACAATAGCTAAGAACTGGAAACCAAACTGGCTATCAAATGACAATTTTGTTCATATGCACAATTAAATATTACTCAACCACAAAAGGAATTCAATCCTGCCATTTGAACAACATGGACACACCTGGAGATAATCACTTTAAGTGAAATAAGCCAACATTGAAAGACAGGTACCACATGATCGCACTCATAGGTGGAATCTACAAAAGTTGATCTCATAGGTTACTAGAGATTAAGAAAATTGAACAGGAGGAAAGGATATGAACAGGTGATGAATGGGTTCTAAGTTATAGCTGGATCAAAGTAAGAAGTTCCAAGCATTATTGCACAGGAGAATGACTATAAATAATAATAACATACTGCACATTTCAAAAAGGAAAACAATTTGGGGAGTTTTTACCACGGAGGAAAAATGGATATTTGAGAAAACTAACAAGTTTAAACTGATTTATGCATTACACAGAGTATGCATGCATTGAAGTATCACATAAAATTATTCAGGCATTCATGGTTTTATGCTTTTAAGATATCAATTAATAATAAATGTGATTAAATAAATATGGTAAAAATGCAAAGAGATTACATCTAAGAGGCATCTTAGTTTGTGCAAGTATAAGTTAGAGTTCTTGAGCAACAAAATTATCTAGTGGCACATTTCTCAGAAGATGTCCCTGCAATGAAATGACATATATGTGTATCTTAACTGATCAATACTTTCTTTTCCCATAAAATAAAGTTTGTTAACGGTATTGTGCAGAACTTATATCTCCTAACGTGCATTCATCTCAGTAAAATAAAACAGAATAAATGAGATACTATTTAATAACTTATTAGTGAGATTAAGAATTCATTCTGATCATAACTTAAGCAACCTTACTGTTTTGTCTTTTCACGGACAAAGTAGTTTTATTTTATTTTATTATTGGCAAAATGACTGCTACTAGCTCCAAAGTTACATAATTCTCTATGAAAGGAATTTGATTGTTTACTTTTCAGGTTTCTTTTTGTTTGTTTGTTTTGCAGCTTTTTCTTTCATTGCACTCATATTGAAGCATATCTTAGTCTATCAAACAGTTGTATGTCTAAAAACAAGTACAAAAAACTACTGGTCTATAGAGCTGCTCATGCACTCAAAGTCAGGCTGTCTTAGGAAATGCAATATTTAGGTAACAAATAATTAAATTAGATGGTAGTCAATGCTTTGGCACATTGGTTTCATCAATCATGCTGATAAGAAACTTTTTCATGAAAATATATAAAATGCTGCTGCACATTTAAAGTGTGATACAAAAAACTTGCAGAAAGTCCTATCCAAAGTATACACACACACATAAAATCTCCCCAGCTATGTTTTAAAGTTAATTGTACCTGAAATGGAGATACATTGATGCTTTGTTCGCAAGATCCCTGCTGATGAAACCCTCCTCCATCCTATAATGTTATCTTCTTAACATATGAAACCACATTTCTTTATTTTTTATTTTTTTATATTATGGCAAAAAGGTAAAACAAACTTTCATAACAAAATAATAGGAAAGTAACAATAGTTAATACATTGCATGTCATTATTTTTAAAGTAGTTGCTCAGAGCACAAGACATGGACATAAAAATTTCTTCAATCAGTATTAGCACAAACTTTCTTATTCAGTGAGCTAAGTGACACTAACAGTATAACTGATTTTCATGTTTTCCTTTTCCCTTCCATCCTTTCCGTTCTCCCCCATCTTTGTTCTTTTTTTTTCTATTGAACAGTTTCATCCCATTTCACAATATGTATTGCAAATTTTGTAGGTTTTTTATAAATTTAAAAGCTTCTGTTTTATAGTACTTCTGTTAGTCATTTTTTATTTTAAAGAGGATAAAATGTAATAAGACCAATCAAAACAAACCAGTGTAAGAGATACAGGACTTCAGAACATTATGAAATCAACAACAGTTACCATAATGCCTCTTAATGTCTTCAAAATGGTTGCAGATAACTTCAGACATAGTAAAAATCAAACAGAACAGAACAGAATAGAAACAATAAAAATAAAATAATTGATGCAATAAAGAATTTCAAAACAAGTCAATAGTAATCCAAAATTGCTACCATAATATATCTTGCTATCCTTGAAGTAGCCTCTCCTGCCATCAGATTTAACCTAATTAAACAAAACAAAAGAGAATAAAACCCAACCCAACAAAACAATGGAAACAATATAGGACTTCCAAAACTAGACCTTAGTAAATCAACAATGGCTTCAACCCTCAGAAGGAGATCACCCCAGATGTCACACTGCTTAGTGATATCCTCTGAACCTATGACCAGACCACTGGCCCTAGACCTGCAATGTTAGTGAAACAACAAAGCACCACAGGCATCCAATTGCATTTTACCTCCATTGCCATCATCACAGCCTGTGTTTCTCTGGATAAGTCAGTCACTTATGGCAGTGGGAAGGGGCTTGGTATTTCTTGTTTGTCAGCCCACACTCCAGAAGGGGCTGGAGTAGGTCTGTTCAAGTCCGCTAGCCACCCACAATGGCACTGGTTCCTAGACTGGGCTTGCTTGCTGGTGTGGCCTTGTTTTCTCTAACCCAAGTCCACAAATGGCATATATTGCTTATTTTAGATCTTGTTTACTTTTTTAATTTTTCACACCAGGGAAACAATATGATGTTTACACATATGAGTCTGATTGATTTTACTTACCAGTATAGTCTCAAGTTGCGTTCATTTACCTACAAAAATCTCAAGTTTATCCTTCTTTATGGTTCAGTAGCACTCCATTGTATAAAAAGACATCTTTTTCTTCCATTCCTCGGTTGATGTGCGTTTGGGTTGTTTCCAAGATTTAGCTATTACACATTGTGCTGCTATAGACATGGTTGCATATATACTGCTATGGTATGATGTTTTCAATTCTTCTGGTAAGATACTCAGAAAGGGAACAGCTGGGTTGAATGGGAGCTCCAATTCTAATTCTTTGAGGATTCTCCATACTGATTTCCACAGTGGTTGTACCAGTCTACATGTAAACCAACAGAGGAGAAGGGTTCCTTTTTCCCCATAGACCCTCCAACATTTGTTATTGGTGGATTTCTTTCTTTTTTTTCTTTTTTGGCACTGGGGATCGAACTCACAGCCTCACACCTGCCAGATAGGTGCTTAAGCCACAGAGCCAAACTCCCAGCCCTAGTTTTTTGAGGCAGGGTTGCACTAGGTAGCTCAGGCCAGCCTTGTACTCGCGTTGTAGCCCAAGCGGGCCTCAAACTCACAACACTCCTCCTACTTCTGCCTCCCAAGTGCTGGGATTAAAGGCATGCGCCACCAAGCCAGGCTGTGTATTGGTGGATTTCTTGATGACAGCCATTCTTTCTGGGGTGACATGGAATCTCAGCATTGTTTCAATTTGCATCTCTTGAATGATCAATGATGTTGGAATTTTTTTTTCATATATTTACATGTCATTTATATTTCTTCATCTGAGAAGTGTGTATTCATCTCAGATGCCTATTTTTGGATTGGATTTTTTTTTAATTTGGGAATTCTTTATATGTTGTAGATAAAAGTCTTTAGTCTGAGGAATAATTGGCTAAAATTTTTCCCACTCCGTGGGTTGTCTTTTCACTCTGTTGGTGATTTGTTTTGATGTGTGAAAGCTTTTTAATAAGATGAGATCTCAGTTGTTGATTCTTTGAAGTGTTTTCCATGTAGTTTGAGTTTTGTTCATGCACACTTTGCCTACTCCTATTTCTTCAAGATTTCTACCTACTTTCTCTTCTAATAGATTTTTTTAAATGCACTTTCTAAACAATTTATGCCATTTCCCACCTGAAGAACTTCCAAAGTATCTCAATGTCTTGCTCAGTTTTCCTATCACTGAGAAAAAAATGCATAACACCCAAAATTTAAAGGAAAAAATGCACAATTCTGCTCACAGTTAAAGAAGTTGAGTTCATGGTCAGCTCGGGCCAAAGCAAAAATATTGTGGCAGAAGGGTTTGGAGAATAAAGCTGCTTATTTCATAGTAGCAGGACAGCAGATCACAGAGAAAAAAAGGCCAATGAAAGATACATCCTCCAAAGGTAACCAGCCCTCCAGAGGACCCTGGAGGGCCCTAACATCACAGTCATTCAGCTATGAACTTCAGTAGGCTAAGCTGCTAAGGAATATGGTGTCCCCATGATCCGTCACTTCTTCAGGCATCTGTTCAATCAGGGTGACAAGATTTAGTGGCACAGCCAAACTAAAAACAGAAATATGGGAGTCATTGTCATGTGAGTGGTTACTGAGACTGTGAAAGAAGGCAGCTGGACACAGAGAGAAAACTAGGAGGGAAGAAGGAAGGGAGGAAGATATGCGGGTGAAAACTGGGCACACTTCTAAGGAGGTATTGTAGTTAGGGGTTACAGGGAAAACAATTACATACAGGACACAGAATTTATAATATTGTTTTATGATGGTCACCAAGGGTTAAACACAAGAAAGTGCAGGAAATCTGTCCACAGCACTAAAGAGCCAGAATATTCAGCCAAGGGCCTGGGTCCCACAGCAATGTCCTGCATGAGTTCAGGTGAAGATCCAGAGCCCATGACAATGCCTCCCACAAATCCAACTGGAGGTCTAAAAGCCCATGATAAGGACTCACGACAGTCTGTTTTATGGATCTGTGCTCAGAAGACCAAAGGTCAGCAGTGGAAACTAGAAAGTCTTTGCCAGCGGGATGAAAGAGCTGTGCAGTAGGTTAAGGGTTCTACACTGGAGTCCTGAGCTCCTCCGATGATGAGAACTGTTGAGTACAGGTCAGGAAGCCCAGCGTGACATCCCCTTCCTGGAGATTAAACAGCACATATCTTTCCCTCCAGAGTTGGGAAGTGATGCTCAATGTGAGGACCAGAGCCCCCCCAAAGTGAACCACAGCCATCATCAGCAACAAGGTCCCAAGCTCTTCTGACAATAATGGCCAAATCCATACTGGGGAAGCCAGCATGACAAGCTCCTCCAGGAGAACCAACAGCTCGAAACAGCAACACTTAGGAGAAACCACAATGCCTTGCTCTTCTTCTCCATGTCTCCATTTATGCTGGCAACTTTCCTCAGGTGGGCCATCTACACTCAGCACCATGCCAATTTAATTCAGCTGGTGTTAACTGACAACAGGTTGTTAACCCACAACAGGAGGCTTATTCTGCTTTCAAAGGTAAGAGAGCCCAGTGTCTTGGAAGAAAGGTAATGCAAATGTTTGATAATGAAGCATTGGTCTACTGTACCAAATCTTGAGGGTCTCAATTAGGGCTGAGCCATTCATCCTGGGCTTACATATGATGCCCTACATGAAGGTGGATTGAGACATGGAAGAGAAAAAAATGAAAACTATTCTTAGTTAAAGAATGGATACAAGTATGGGAAACCCAATTAATCCCTCAAAGTTTAGCAGAATAAGACTACAGCTAACAAATAGTCACTAAGATAGAGGTGAAAGTTGTTATTTTTTGTTTGTTTTAGAAGAACATACTTAGATGAGAGACTTGTGAACAGATTTAATGATCAAGACAGAATTAACAGAGGAGCAGATGTTAGACACAAAGGAATAACATTCAGGATAGAAAATAGAATGCTGCAGGAGGAATTAGATTGAGACATGAGACAAGTAAAGTAAGGATGATTGCATATATAGGAAAATGAACACATGGGTAAAATAGAAAGTAGAGACATTTCATTCAAATAGGTCAATAAAAAGTTTTCTCAGATGTAAATTCACACTATGTGCAAAGACTATGCATTTGTGACTTAACATATTATTACAGAAATTTATACAGTCATGTCTTTTCTTTTTCTTCTTCAATGTATAGTGATATTAATAAATTATGTTTAGTACCATTTTTATATTATAGACATTAATGAACGAATCTGTGTCATTATAATTAGGTACATGCAATCTAACTTTCTTGACAGAGAATGAGTATCTTAAAACTGACAGATTATTAATGTTTTATTTTACAAATAACATTATTTTATGCAAATATATGTTATTAACAGGCATAGTGGTACACACCTTTAATCCCAGTACTCAGGAGGCTGAAGCAGGGGAATTGTTGTGAGTGCAAGACCAGCCTGGGCTACAAAGTTAGTTCAAGGCCAGCCGGAACTGCATAGTGAGACCCTGTCTCAAAAAATAGGACCGGGGATTTAGCTCAGTGGCCTAAGTGTCTGCCTGGCAGGCACGAGGTTATGAGTTCGATCCCTGGTACCAAAAAAAAAAAAGGCATATATATATATATATATATATATATATATATACAAAATATATATTTGTAAAAGATATATATATATATATATGAAGGTATATATATATATAATTTTATTAATATCTTTTATAGAAAGTATATTGATCTTTGTTAATCCAGATGCACTACTACAGCTTTGATGTGAGTACTAGGTTTGGGGTTGTGCAGTGTAGTAAAATTTTCCTTTATTAAATTTGTTAGTACATGTTAGCATTAGATAATATTTGCCTTCATTTTAGTGGGTAAGAACATGTACTTAGTACGTCTTAATTCTCTTTATTCCCTTTCCTTTCTCCTTCCTTCTCCTTCACTCCATCTCTGCATCCTTTTCCCATTTGCAAAAGATCTATCTCCATTTCCTATTGTCCATCTTTTATTTTTTAAATTATTTATACTTTATGTTTCTCATTTAACAGAGGTTACATGCTGCTTAAATTTGTCTGATTGACCTCACTTAACGTTTTGATTTCAAGGTAGTCTTTATTTTGTCCAGAGGATCAGAAGACAGTCACCTGGTTTCACTTTGTGATAGATTTCTCTCTGACGGCTACAAGGCAGTTTCAGAGGTTGAAACCATGCTGATGTATTCAGCATCCAGCAGGCTATATAGTGTTACTCTTATTTCTTACATAACAATATTAATAAAAGAATACAAAAGTATTTAAAATCCACAATATATGCTATTACATTTTATACTGAATTAAATGCATAAAAGCGTTGTGTCTTAAACTGTATAATTATAACATTTTAAGATATGTATTATACATATGGAAATTCTTCAGAAATATATTTATCTTTGTGAGCATTTAAGCTGATAAGCAATTAAGTTAATTACTTTCATCAATTACTATTCACTGAGCGTCAACTATGCCTGTTTTAAGTGGAATCACAAAGTAAATTACCAGAGGATTTCTAAATTTATGCTTTTCTCCTAGTTGCATAATTTTCAAATATTTACTGCTTCCAAAATACTTGACAATGCATGAAGTACTGACAAAAGAAATAGGTTATAAATTTCTATATTCCACTGATGACATAATTGGCATTCATTGTACCTGGAAGAGAGTACTGATTTACTTTCTTAAAGGAAACATTTTTGTCAAAGTCATTGTAAAAATTATTTTCCTGTATTGCTCAAACATTTAAATACCTGAGAATGAGTCTCATGCATTTTAAAACTGGAACAATAATCATAATTTGTTGATTTTAGATGAGGATATAGTGCTTATTGGATACATGCTTAAGGAAAGAAAAATTAAAATGTTCTGCTTAATAAGACAAGTAGGAGTTTTTTTCATGGCCTAGGGCTTGACATATAAGAGAGACCCCAAAAACATTAGGAACTGCAAGTATAAGAAAAAAAAGTAAGCAGTGAAAAATTCCTTTCCTTGGGGAATGTATGAACCCTTTGTAGTAATCGTGATCCTTAACATTGGCTTCACTGTTACTTCTGGCACCACATAGTGACTACATTCTGCTCTTCCCTAACATTAAGAAATATCAGCCACATGACACCAACTGGCGATAGGGCTAATTTGGTAAGATTAAAAAATAATGAGTAATCTACCCCAGGACAACACTGTATGAGCAAGTTAAAGAAAAAAAGAGAACATCTGTGGAAGCTGGCTCATCAATAAAAATGATAGAAAGCATATGTTTTACATAGAATTGAAGAAAGTTACCTTAGAGGGAAAGGATAAGAAGTTGGGGTGTTACATTAAATCTCTGAAAATCTTATTGATGCCCGATTTACCTCATTGCCAGAAAAGCCCATTATGTGATTGAGACAGCAGAACAGAGACATACAGAATCATTATGCCCTTTGTCATGTCATTAATATTTCCTTAATTTTAATGTATTCAAAGATGATTTGCAAAAAAAGGTTAAATTAATTAAGCAAGCCACAGTAAAAATGTTAACACATTTAAAATTATTAGCGGTCTGAGTGCTTACATCAGTGAGTTTCGAGTAGGGAAAATTTTCAAAACCTGAGGAAAGCTTTAGGAGGTGTATTCCTCAGCTTCCCATTGCTGGGACAGGAAGCAGCGAACCGCAGGGGAAGTGTATTCCGGGTTATGGTTTCATGGTGCTCCTTCCGTGGTTGGCCGGCTCCAAGGCAGAACCATCGTGGCACAAACGTGTGACAGAGGAAAGCTGCTCAACTCATAGGATCTGGAAAGCACAGAGCTGGGCAAGAGCCAAAGAGGAAGGACATAGTTCTGCGACCCATGAAGATGCATGTGGATATGCGCTTTACTAATTTCCTGGGCACATCCCAAGCCAATCAAACTAAAACTAAATATTAAACATCACAAGTGCACCACTTGTCAATGCTTCCACTTAAGCCATTCTTAATCCTCAAGTGGAGACAATAGCAAGGTTATTGAATGATTTAATATTCACATATACAGATGAAAATACACTAACCCTTCCACCAAGTCTCAACAGTTCCAATATTAATCAAAATTCCAAGTCTAAAGTCTTCTCTGAAATTCAAGACATACTGTTACATCAGAGAACCTGCAAAAAATGAGTATCAAGATATAAAGCCATAGAGTAAATACTCCCTATCCAAAAGAAAGAAATAGAGGAATAGAAAGCAATCAAACTAAAGTAAGACTGACACCCTTTAGGGAAAGCCTTAAATCAGATAGCTCCATGTCAAACATCTGAGGAAACTTGAGGTTGTTGCAGGCTCCAGAGGGCTTGGGCAGCCCTACCCTATGACCTTGCTGGTGCCAGGCCACCTGGCTTCTCACTTTGGCCAGCAATGCTTGTTGCCCATAGCTTTCCTCAGTAGACATTCCATATTTACCTACTCAGACCCCCTCAGGAGTGTGATTTCCTAATTTCCCAAGAATCTCTTATGCCATTGAAGTTAATGTTAACCACTGCAGGAGGGTTAGGAAAAGGAAAGGATTGAAAAATGAATGACTTCCTGGTGAAGAAAATGTGTTCCAAAGAAGATGAGGAGATAACAGAAAGATACCAATGAGACTTTTATAGCGCTATTTATTAATTATGATTCCTAATAATTTTCCTGGATTCTATGAAACATTTGTTATATACATTTTAAAAAGGAAACTTTCTAATACAATAGTTAAGGTATTTGAGGTAAGAAAATATCAAAGAAGGATCAACTGTATTCTAGGTTTCAGAATAGAACAGTTTAGTCAAAATACTATTCATTGATTCACTTTATTTTTATTTAATATATACTATGTGCCAACTACATGTGAATAAATATATTCTTACTTTTCTGGAGGCACTAAAAAGTGACAACTGTCCTATATTTTAGTTCCTATGGGTGACTAATCAATTACCCCCCAGCCCCTCAAAAAAACTCCATAGTTTAAAAATTAACAAACTTTATTTTCTGCATCTATCATTTGTGCAGGTTAGAAGATAAAAATGTGTGAGGATTCTTTCATTAACTTGCCAGAGTTTGAGGGTGCCTGTCAACAGAGACTTTTCTAGGAGTGTCTAGTAGAAGAATTATGCATGATTTCTCAGTAGGACCTGGGCTTCATCAAAGCAGAAAATGTGGGTTCTCAGCACCAACAGCCATATGCAGAGTCAAACAGATGACAGTGTGGGGGAATTTTACTTTAACTTTTGATCCTGTATATCATAAAGCATTACTCATTCTAGCACTTTCTAGTCAGTGGAATAGTCATATTATCCCACACATTCAAGCAAGACTTGGCTGCTTGTCTCATCTACTGCCCACTCGTGCTAAGGCCATAGAGTATGTTACCAAGAGAAAGAAGAAAGTACTCAGAGATGGCTTGGGAGAGATAAGGTTTTTAAAAAGAATATTAGAAGAAAATGGTAGGGTTAATTGAGACTTACTAACAGAAAAAGCAGCTGGCTGCACAATACAGTTGCCAGGGGTACTTAGAATGTCCAGTGATGGTGGGCAAGATTAACCACCCAAAGGTCCCAAAGGTCCGGGAGGTGGGCCAGACAGGAAATCTCCTGTATCCAGTGACAGTCAGCCAGACAGGGAAATCACAGAAGGGAACCGGAAGTGTCTCCTGGTAGCTGGTAGAAGGACAGCACTCTACAGTGCCCTGCTCTGCACTCAGTTATTGCAGGCAGGGCGTTTTACAGTTTAAACTACACAGCAGTGACATCATTAGCTTTCTTTGTTCCACTGTAATTTTATGACCAGTATTTCAAGGAAGAGCTGACTTAACACAAGCAGAGGAAGGCAGTTTCCACAGACAATATTAATTCGCCCAGTTCCCAGGGCCCCTCAGATGGTACTTCTCTATACAGTCCAGTCTCTCTCTGCTAATACTGTGCCCTGGAATTGAAAAAGTCTAGGGAACACAAAATGGGTGTTTCAGAAACATGATGCTGAATGCTTTAGTTTTTCTCAGGGACAGGATACATGTGATTTTTTTCTCTGCTATGACCTAATAATTTGAGTGCAGTATTCAGAAATGAATATTCCAAAAATTCTGGTCAAAAGGACTATATGGAACTTTTTGGTTCAGAATACTTAAATTGAAATGCCAATTGAGGAGGAAGTGGTCATTTTAGAAGTGGTTTTTAGATTGAATTTATGATTCACATTGACTTCTGTAGAAACAAATAATAAACTGTGTTCATTATGCCCAGTTTATCTGAATAAGAATTATCATTGCATTTAATCTTATGATGGGTGACTCCTGAGAACCTGCCATGTTGGGTCAGGAAGGTTCCAACCAGAAGTCAACTAGCCTGTCTTCCTGGTGAGTGGCGTGACCCACATGGACTCCAGGAAGAGAAAGATCTGTGCCTCTGGTGAGCCTACTGGTGCGTGGGCTGAGACTCAATAACCCCCATCCAGGCTCCCCATAAGCAACCTGCTGGTTCGGAGGACCAACTAAGTTGATAGCAACTAAGGTGCATAAAGCAACTAAATGCTTGTATTGTTTGGTTGATTTTGCAGGTCTGGGGCCAGCAGTCTGAGCATCTCTTGGGAGAATGACAGTATGCAATCTAGCAAATATGGGGGATTCCCTTCTGTCTTGTCTTTGAGGCCCAATATTGTTTTCATTGTTTTGCTTTATTCTGATTAATTTTTTTTTGCTTTATTTCATATTCTGTTTTGATTGGTTTTATTCTGTTTTGCTTTTGATTTGATTTTACTATACCTGATGGAATGGTCAACTATGGTGAAGATAACAAGATATACTATAGTAGCTATTGTCTTCCTAGTATCTTGCTTTGAAGTTCTGTACCAGTTCTACTGCTTTGTTTTGATTGACTTTGTTCTGTTATGTTTTATTGGATTTTACTATCTCTAAAATAAAATTAAACAAAAAATAATCTATGATCACTTGAAAGAGCTTGTTGACACCATGCAGTGTAAATAAAGCTGTATTGGGAGACTGAGGTAGGAGGAGCATTGTGAGTTCGAGGCCCGCTTAGGCTACAATGCGAGCGCAAGGCTGGCCTGAGCTACATAGTGCGACCCTGCCTCAAAAAACTAGGGCCGGGAGTTTGGCTCAGTGGCGTAAGCACCTGTCTGGCAGGCATGAAGCCTGTGAGTTCGATCCCCTGTTCCACAAATAAAATAAAATAAAATAAAATAAAATAAAAAATAAAGCTGTATCAGAAGTTAATTCTGTATAATATAATTTTGTTCTGATACATTTTATGTGTTGTGTTTTAAAGTAGAAATTGTTTATGCCTTAAAATATATTAAGGCAGTTCTAGGCAGAGGACAAAATAAAATATAAAGTAACAATTGCAGAAAATTGTGGAAAATTGCATTATAAAAATACAAAAGCATGCAATGTTTGGAGCAAAGGTAAGAGTAGCTTAAAGGAGATAGGGTCATTGTTGGAAAGATTACACTGGTTCAAATGACATCATCAATGTACACTTCATCTTTTTAAAGGTTAGTAGGCAAAAGACTATCTCTGCTCTTTGAAAATGTCAAATAAAATGTTACTTTTCAAAATGTAAAGCATTGCTAATCTAACCATTACAAGGACAAAAGTTACTAAGGAATGGAATTTTATAAAAATTATTAGTCATAAATTTTATACACCTAAAACACTCACGTGTGCTAAAAGAAATTTGAAGTAGATTAAGAGTACATATCTGAGCTAAAAATATTAGTTCAATATAATTATTCCATGTTTTATTCATAAATCATATTATTACTTTGGTTACCACAAACATATATAATTTGTCACACAAAATTTTAAAAAATCATGTCAAGAGAAAAAATAACTTACCATGAAATAGTAAAATTAAATGAAATCTTAACTTGGGAGAAAACAACTTCATATGTTAGACTAAGAGAATGAGACCAGTTTACAGACTCCACAGTACTATCCTGTGTCATCCTGAACTTCAGCTTTTCTCTTGAAAGGGTAGAGTTTGCCAAGAACTATTGTGGCTGGTTGCTGTGCAGGACTACTAGATTGATTGCAAATAATTTTATACTAATTTTGAAGCTGCTTCTAATCATTTCTAGATATTCTTTCAGATAAAATTTTTATACACATGCTAGCATGTTAATATGATAATTCTTAGCAATGGAATTGACAAATCAAAGAGTGTAATGCATTATTAATTTTGAAAAATTCAACATGCAGTTTATAGCTGGTGATATGAGAAGCAACCATGCTCTTATTTCCTTAATAAAATACAAGCTCTTACTTCCAACTTTCAAGGATTCAAAAACAAAAATATATGAAGTTTTTAACTCCTGATTTCCTGTTACTTAGGGGAAAACTAGACCACGCATACCTTCAGTGTATTATGGAGAGCCACAAAATTAAATTGGTAATTAAATCCAAATACACATTGTGACTTATACACATCCCAATCTAACACGTCTTATGTCTTAGTTACTTTTTACTCACTGCCGAGACAAAATACCTGACACTCAAAATTAGGGAAGGGAAGGTTTATTTCTTACAGTTTCTCAGGAGTTACAGTCCATACTTGGTTCCAAGGCAGCGTGGCATGGCAGGGCAGCCATTCATGGCGGCTGCAACAGGAATGTGCGCTGGCGAGAGAGAGCAGGCAGAAGCGAGCAAGAGGAAGACCTGCCTCCTTTACACTGTATCTCAGCTCCAGCTCTAGGCAGGTGCAACACTCGCATTGCCAATCCCCGCACCAGACAACAAACCAATAACAAGCACCAAACTCAGCCCCATCAAAAGTATATGAGGACTTGGGGGTACATAGTATATCATCCAATACATCTTATATAACTCGTTCTTCTGACATAGTGAGCTCTTCTTTAAAAGGTGTAGCGAGACCCTGGTGAAAATTTTATATGGTATACTTCAATAGATAGCAGCTTATTCTCCTTTCTCAGGCAACCGAGGTAAATCCAAACTACTCTCAAACAGGGTTCTGTATTGATTTTTAACATAACACAACATAAATTTTCAGTTTCTAGTCTAACTTGTACAGAGTTTGGAAGGCATCACTCCTCTTCTGAAAAGAATTTAAAAGCTAAAACTAAAACGTCAATAACTTTTAGAACCATCATAGAAGATGCATCACAAAGTAACTTGCTGCCACAGAAACTCTAGTGACAGAAAGGCCAATCCAAAACTGACTATTTTGAAATATATTCAGTGCTTTCTGATCTCCTTATTCAGGATTTCTCTCAACAGAAAGCATTTTGTTGGAGCCTAAATAAGACACAGATTTCATAAAATCAAACCAACCTTAAAGGAAAGAAGCTGTCTTTCCACCATTGCATCGCTTTGGCTCCTTTGTCAAACATCAAATAGCTGTATGTGCCTCTGATTGTTTCTGCTTCTTGTGCTCTATTCCATTGATTCACATGTCTGTTTTTGTGCTGATACCATGTTGTTTTAAGCACTGTGTTTTTACAATATAACTTGAAGTCCAGGATTTTGAAGCCACCTGGTTTGCTTTTGTTACTCAGGATTGCTTTTGCTAATCTGGGTCTCTTCTGATTCCATATAAATGGTAGGATGTTTTTCTCCTGATCTGTGAGAAGTGAAATTGGTATTTTGATTGGGACTTCATTAACTCTGTATCAATTTTGGAATTACAGTCTTTGCATTTAAGTTTATGCAAATTATAAATTCCTTTCTTTTAAAAATATCTAAATATATGTAAAAATTGGTTTCATTTATGCTGCTAATTATCTTAGTTCATTGAAAAGAAAGATTTGTGCTATTATGTTTGTTTCTTTTTGTAAGGATCTCTTTGGTCTAAGTTTTGTACTCTAGGTAAACACTATGAAGATAATGATACAGGTGGAATAATTATTGTTATCCCCTTAATATTTGATTGTGAAATTTTGTTTTGTTTTTTATAAAATAAAAAATTAAAAATACAATTGAAATAAAGAGATTTCTCTTAAATTGTAAGAGGATTAAGAAATGGACGGATGTAGGAAGGAAGGGAGGGAAAGGGAATGAAGAAAGAATAAGATGGGCTCTATACATATAGCAACTCCCCACAAAGAATGCAAATATTATGTACTGTAAGCATATACTAATAAAAACAAATTTAAAAAATAAAAGAAATATCACTTCTGTCCCCATCTAACCTCAAATTTGGGTGAAAAGGCAGCTGAGGGTCCATAAAACAAAAGAGTGAGTCCTACAATATATCCTCACTGCCCCACTTACCTATGCCTTACCATCAAATCAATAGGAGCTTCTCATTATAGCAGCTAAAAGGACTGCAACTTTGTGTTTTGCACATTAAGTCCCTGATTTAGAAAGGAGACCTTTTGCAGGACAAAGCTCCTATGTTGGATTCATTCACAAGGCAGACAAAGTGAGTCTTATATATCTTTGACCCAAATATACAATGTAAACACACACACACTCACATGAAAAAAAAGAACAATTTCTAACATCTTTTCACTTCAGTCCAATCTCTCAATCATTTACACTGTTGTTTTCATGGTCATTGCTTTGCACTTCCTAGCAGTCCCCGCCACATCACCACTGCTTGTCCTCCTGCTTCTGGACATTCCGGGCTCTGATTGAGCTTCTGCACTGCTGTGCACTACTACACTGTACAGGAGGCACACAGCAGCACCGCTGTAACAATGTCCGGCAGACATGTGAGCTACTGCATGATTTGTCCACAGCTATGAACGTTCATAATATAAGGTTCGTTGGTATCTGCCAGCGTTTGTGACTCAAATGTTCGTAAGTCAGGGACTTACTGTATCGTGTGGCGATGATGAAGCTTTTAGAGACAACGGTCCGAATTCCAATCCTAAAGCCACTTCTTTATCCCACAGTGCCAACACTGAAATTAAACCTGAAAAGTGAAGTTTTAGTTTGGAGAACACAGCTCACACATTAACAATTTTTGTCTTGAAAGAAAAACAACGTGTGTACCGTGTGTTTGCCACCACTGGTAAAGAGTCCTAAAGAAAATACAAGTAAAAGACACTAAAACCAGAGCAGTAGAGGATATTTTAACCTCAATCTCTTAAATTATAACAAATACTAAGTACATCCGACTCCTAGGTAGATAAATAAATCCTCACACTAATAAAGCATTTGCTTCAATTTTCCAAACTCAATGCATTGATGTATATCTTGTAACAAAAAGCTACAAGGCATTCTACAGAAAAAGAAAACCAGTCTGAATAGACAAAGCATACATTGATACCAGACTCAGAGATGGCAGAAATTTTGGAATTTTCGGACTAAAAGTTTAAAATGACTGTGAGAAACCTGCTGAAAACCACAGAATTAAAAAGTGAACAACATTCAAGAACAAGTAAGTAATGCAACAGAGATGAGATATCTGACAACTAATAAAAAGGAAATACCAGAAAATTTTTAAAAGTATCAGAAATGAAGAACTTCTGTGATGGAATCATCAGTAGACTGGACATAGACAACCAAAAATCTTCCAAGAATTTGGAGATATGTCAGTAGAAGTTTCCAAAAATGAAATGTGAAAGATAAAAATGAGCATCAGAAGAGAATATACGAGAATTATTGGAGAATGAAAAAATGTATAAAGTATGTTTAATGAAATTATCAAAAAAGAAAGAGAAGAAATGTTTAAGTAGTAGTAGACAATAAATTTTCAAAATTAATGATTAACATCAAATCACAGTTCAAGCAAGCTCTGAGAACACCAAGCAGGCAGCACAAGTTTTATCATTTTCAACTTCAGAAACTTGAGGAAAAGCATTGAAAGAAATTGGGGTAATTAATAAACACCTTCTTTAGAGGGGAGTAAGGATAGGATTACATTGAACTTTTCTTCAGAAACCATGAAGGCTAGAAGAGAATGGAGCGATATACTTAAAGAGCAGTATTGAAAGAAAAATACAACCAACATGAAATTCTGTGCCTAGTGAAATCATGCTTTGAAACTAAGACAGACTTATTCAAATAATAAGTGAATTTGTGAACAGTATGCTATGTCTTGAAAGATATATTAAGATTCTCAGAGAAAAAGGAAAATAATAGGTATAGTAAGTTTGACCTTACATAGAAAGAGAAATATTAAGGAAGAAATAATTGTTAAAATATTAAACTTTTAACTTTCATTTCATCTAATAGATAACAGTTTGCTTAAGAAAAAATTAGCAAACATGTACTTGATGATTGTGAATTTTGTATAAATCAATTGAATGACAACAACATTATGAGGGAGAGGTTATAATTTGTAGAACTGTAATAAAGTATACTAACAGTAAAGAGTTTTACTTATTTAAAATTGAACTTAGATTAGTTGTAAGTGTATGTTTCAACCTTTAGGAGAAAGATTATAATTTTTAAAAATAAGTATGATTGACATACTAAAAGAGACAAAATGGAATTTTGCAAAATGTTCAACTAAACACAGAAGACAGAGGGAAAAATTACAGACAAGAAGCAAAGAACAAGGACAATGAATAGAAAACAGTTAGAATAACAGACATAAAGGAAACTGTATCACTGATCACTTGAAATGTCAATTGGCCCAAAGGTAACAATTTAAAGACACGAGACATCATAGTAGATACAAAAGTAAGATCCAACTCTACTCTTATCAATTAGAAACTCACTTGAAATACAGAAACATATCAATTAAAAGTAAAATGATGAAGCAAAATATGCCATGCTAACACTGATTGAAAGAAAGAGAAAATAGCTATATTGGTTTCAGATAAAGCTGACTATAGTACAAGGATAATTTTCAAGAAAAAACAGGGCATTACTAATGAAAAAGAAGTTAGCTATTTAAAAAATGTGCAATGTTTAATGTTAGTAATTAATAAATTAATATTAATGTTGGTCTCAACAATAGAAGGACAAGAAAGAAATATAGATAACTCTATGCCTACAAATTTGATAATTTACATGAAGTGGATTAATTCTTTAACATTCATAATCTGGTAAGTCTTACACAAAGAGCTAGAGATAATCTAATAGGGCCTATAACTATCAAAGACACTGAATCAATGACTATTTACATTCAAAAACAGAATGCACCAGATGGTAAGACAAATATGGATGGTTTCACCAACGCGTTGCATCAAATGGGAGCAAATCAAATGATGCTGATTATCTGCAGTGTCATCCAGAAAATAGGAACAGGAAGAACTCTTACTTAAATATTCTCTGAAGCCAGAATTTCCCTGAACCCAATGAGGGAAGATAACAAATGAGGCAAAATCCAAAATTTTTAAAATTAATACAAAAAATCTTCAGCAAAATAGTGGCATTTTAAATCCACCAATGCATAAGAAGAACTATATGCTAAGACTGAGTTTATTCCGGGCATACAATGCTAGTTTATTATGTGAAAATAATATAATTACTTGATATCATCAATTTGTGAACAAATATCATCGGGTTATATCAGTAGCTGCAGAAAAGGAAAAGTTGACAAAATGCAACATTTTTGAGGTAAAAATGTCCAGCAAACCCAGAAACAGAGTAGAACATCCTCAATTTAACAAAGAATATGTATATGCATAAAAACACAGTATTATACATTGTTATAAAGAAATGAGCCATCAACTCACAAAAAAATGTAAAAACATTAGATGCATTTTGCTAAATGAAAGAAATCAATCTGAAAAGGCAACACAAAGTGGCCTGAATAATTATACATGCTGGAAAAGACAAATCTAGGAAGATAGTAAAAAGTTCAGTTTTCTGAGGCTGTGGGGAAAGAGACTAGGTGTAACACAGGGAGATTTTAGAGCACTGAAACCATTTTGCACAATAATATAATTGTGGATGTATACTATTGTGCATTGAGTAAAACACATAGAATTTTATAAAACAGAGAATGATCTCTAATTGAATGATGGAATTTAATTACTAATACGACCATTTTGCATGAGTTGTAACAGACATATCACCCCAGTGCAAGAAGTTAATGATAGGAGACAAGGAAAAGAGAAAGCCATTTATTTTATTAATAAATCTAAATCTACTTTATGAAATCAAATTTATTAGCTAAAATATATATGCTCTATTAAAATAAGTAAGAAATATTTATCTGGAAAATTTCCCAACATTTCTATGCAAATTCTTTCCTTAATTTCCAAGAGCTTAATTTTGCCTGCAGTTGCAAGAATCATATTTTAAATGGCCCTGCAAATACTTTTCTTCTCTTGGAATGGTTCTTTAGGCTAATCTCTTTAACTGATGTTCCATACTCAAGTGTATTCACAGGCATTCTAGAGAGCAGTAAATATCAATCTTGGGGCATGTATATCATTTTACAGTTTGAATTCATTTTCCCTTTCCACAGGTCTGCTGTACAATCAAAAAACATTTATATGGCACATCTATTAAGAAAAGTAGCCACAAAATGATGCGAAGCCTAAGTGTTTTCACAACTTTAGCCTCGCTTTCAGGAAAAGAAATAGAATTCTGATCATGACTATCTACTCTCATGTCATTTTCTTCCTCACAGTTAAAAGCAGAAAACAAAATCATGAAGTGACTCAAGCCAATTTGTTGTGAATTAACCTAGGAAAAACTACTTTGGAATTGACCTAAAAACATTTTTCGAAACCAATTTGCTCGTCCCCAGTTATAGGTTCTATTTGGTAGTCTTGGTTTCCTGCCATAATTAAACATGAAGTGAAATAGATCTCACAGCCTCACTGCAACCTAATATGCAGTGCTAAATGATAAGTATGAAGATTTGGTTGGAAGTTGTGGGTGTATGAGGATGAGGTTGCCTACTAAAATATATTTTTCTTTTTGATCAAATAGATGCCCTTTGCTCTCTTTCTTTCCTTTTAGTGTGGTTTTTGTTGACTCTGTGTATGGAACCATAGCAGTAGTTTTGTAATCAGCTGGTGTTTGTGATTAAATGTATTTAGAGGCATGGATATGTAGAAAAAACCACAGATATAGCTGAGGTAGTACCTCTACCTTAGCTTCAAACAGGTCAGTGTTTTCCTGATTTAAGCCATTATGAATCAGATGATTTTACCAAAATATCATTTGTGGCACAATAGTTTGCCAGAAACAATTTTCATAGTAGTAAGATTTATTTAGATGTTACTCACGAAAGGCTCCAACCAGAAAAACTGAAATAAAAGAAGAAAAATATTGATAGGGAGAAAGAGAGAGGCAGGGAAGGAGCAAGGGAAAGAGACAGAGGTATAGCAATATGGTAGATTTTTGTAGATAGAATGAAGATTGTTAAATGCAAGTTTTTGTTACAGTCGAATTATCTAATTTTGCCATAACAAGGTCTTTATATTTCTTGTTGCCAGTGCAATGTTTATACCTCTCCCCAAACTCACATCAGCCTCCTTAAAGATCCAAAATAATGTTATACTATTATTTCCTTTAAGATTCCAGTTGAGAGTGTTCCATTTGACTGTCAAATGGCTATCATAGGTTGGCATATAGGTGAAACTAACTCATTTATATGAATTAAAAATATGAAGGACATGCTTAAAATTTAAAATCATTCTTCATGAAATCAGTGTTTTATTCAGGGGCATTCTCTTGACGAATTTTTGCTACATTTGCTGCTGCAACATCTGAACACTCAAAAAGTACATCATGAAATAGAGAGAAAGAGAGGGAAACCAAGTGACAGAGAGTGAGAGAGCGAGAGAGAAAGAGAGGGAGAGGGAGAGAGCAAAGTGGTGGCCACAATGGAAGCTTTCATACTATGCCCAAGAGGTATCATCTTTACTGATACCTAAAAAACATATATAAGAAGATTCAGTGTGTTAAAGTTAGTATTGATGATGGACTGTCATTTAAATTTATCTTCTGTATAATTTCCTTTTCAGTTCATCTTTATCTTAAAAGGCATTCTTCAGGTACTTTGAGACTTTTACATTTAATGGATTATTTTTATGTTGCGAGTAGTGTTTCCAGAATGATGGTGCAAGTGTTCAGAATAGCTAATGTGAAGGAAGTCATGGAAATTATAATTACATACCTTGATTTATAAAGACTTGAATTTGGTGGCTTCAGTTTCTTAAAATAGATAAAATGTCTCAGAACGCTAGTGATTCTTAGGCAATGCAGATAGGCGTTGGAATGTGATGCTCATAGACAGGAAAATGGGGTAACTTTACATGTTACTGATGGCAACAATTTCTCCCTGAGTTCACCTTACTTATATATGGATAATCCAAAACCACAAGTGCTAATCATACAGAAAATGTAAGGTCCCATAATGTATTTCATCCTTATAATGGCACACCTTGCCAAACAGCTATTTTGATCTTCTCTTATTTCTTGATTGTCACGATTTGTTTAAATACTGAATTTTTATGTCATTTTGTTTGTTTTCTCTTTCATGCCATATTCCATTTATATGATATGCTAAGATTTAATCACCCTTTGAGTTTTTCCTTATTCCCCCAATTTTGTATCTCCACAAAGTCCACATTGGATGCCCTTCTTTTGGCACCTAATATACCATCATTCCACTGACATATCACAGCACATATTAAAATGTATATCTCTGTGAGGTCAGTTTTCAAATTCCATTATTATTGCATTCTTACTTCACCATATAAATATGTATTACTGTCATTATTTAAAAAGTTAAAGCAAACAATTCCACCATTGATTATTAGGGAACGAATTTCCCTTTAATATAATACTCTTCAGCTTTTCCTATTTACAGATTTGAACTATTTTCCTATTTTAATGTTCTATGCTTGCCATAAGAAAGTTCCACAAAATTAGTGGCTTAACTCCTCACAAGTTTATTATCTTATCGTGCAGATCAGAGTGTGGAGGGTGCTACAGCCATTGATGGTGAAACACTTCAGCTGTCTACGCGTAACTGATATAATATAGATGAGAATGATTGCATAATTTCTGGATCTCCACATTCTTTCAAATATTATGTGCAAAGACAAATAAAAAATGTAAAAATTTTATCTTACAAAATTCTTTCAGTGTATCTAACTCTTCACAACTGTTGACACTATTACACCCTTTAAAGATGAAAAAACTGTGGGTCAGAGACTAAGTAATAATGTCCCAGGGTTATGAGTTCACTAACAATAGATCTAGGTTTTATTCTTAATATTATGAACTCTTGAGCATGATGTTGGTATTTTACTCTATTTTCCTTCATTTTATACTACTTGTCTGTAAATGTCTATACAAATTCAAATGTCACAAATGTGTTCATACTTTATTGGCAAGAAATATAACCATATGACATATTTCCTCAATTTTCAGTGTTATGAAAACAAATTCACTGATACTGGGAGAGAAATGTCTATACAAAGAGGAGAGGGAGAACAACAGGCAAACAGAAATTGATGTATGGAAAATAACCTTGATTACAATTTCAACTCATTATTTAATTTTACTTAACTAGCCAGGCATATAGCTCAGCAGCACAGCACCTGCCTGGAAGGTGCAGGTTGTGAGTTCAGTTCCTGGTACCAAAAAAAAAAAAAAAATTACTTACTTTTTATTTACCAGTAGTTACTGGTAAAATTAGTATTTAAAACTGTGCTAATATTTGAATTGTACTTTAACTGATAGATTTTCTATCTTATAGATATTTCTCTCACAATTCTTATTATGAAATTAAACCTAGTTATTGTTTTTACCTCCAAATAAAAATAAAAATGTCTTTTATCAGTGCTACTAAAAGCCACCAAATATTCTTACCATCTCTTGAACTGAAAAACAAACACGTAGTTTTCAGATGATGTTCACATTGTCTGTGACAAGTAGGACCATTTACTGTGGCTTGGACGGAATGCTGAATTAGATCACTTACAGATGGAGTCTTATTTGTGGGAGATAACTGTTACAGTTGGTGGAAATGATAACTCAATTTTAAAAGGTAACTTTTCCATCACTGAAAATGACATAATTTCCCAGCAAATTCTGAAGGAAGTCATTCAACAAGACCACCTGTGGAGTTATTGCTCAAGATGTTGCCGTCAGCCTCCATTTAGCTCTCTTCATGGAAATTCTACCGAGAATTTCAAAAAGAAATGACACAAAAGAATAACCATATGAAGTTACCAACAAAATTAATAATACGCTGACTTAAATTATGATTGACAATAAGATATCTTCAAGGAGGCACTCAGACAGTTCACTCAGCAGGGTATCATGGGCTGCCGCAGATTTGGTTCCTAAGCTGCACTGTAACTGTACATCTGAGAATCAGAAGAGCTGTTCTCTATGTTATCAAATAATCCAGAATATTAAGGCGATGTGCTGTTTACTGATGACTTGCATTCTCATGTTGTTAAATCATTTTATGGTCAGATCTTATAAATAAATGCTACTGTTTCATTTGATTTTATAGAGGACAAAATTAATTGTGTACTTTTGCACATTTTTTGTTATGATGTGAACTCTTGACATACAGAAATCTGTGGATTTTTTTCAACAAAAAATAAATGTACACATTAAATATTCTCAAAAACTTGAGATTAAGTCTTTAAATAAATGGAGATGGCCCTGCCTTCAGTGTTTCCAGTGGAAAACTACAATTCACACTGAGAAGAATTTTACTTAGTTTAAGTGAATTTCAATTACTTATCACATGCCTAAGTGCTTATAAACAAGTCAAGTTCAAATATCATGTGTAAATTAGGCAATGATTTTATAAGACCTGAAATTTATTCTTATACCATTTCATGCATCAAGATTCCTTGGTTCTTGCCTAAATCCTTCCTCTTTATATTACTCTTTTGGCCTGCTATCTATGTGTATGGTCTAATAACTTGAAGCTTGCATAAATAGCTTATAGTGAATTATTTGAATAGTGGCTATCTATCAACTTCTATCCTTTGCAGGACCTCACAAAGTCACAGAGATACAACTCTCTCCTTCTCATGGAAGGAATTCTTGAAAGCCAGAATCAAACTCACAAAAATTCTTCGTTTAGGAAGATTAAAGTATTAATTACCCTGAGCTTACATATATCACATTATCACACTGTGTGTAATAAATATGTCCAATTATAAAATAATAAAATAAATTTGAATGAATAAATATTTGCTAAACAGTGACCTGAGTACGGTGCTTAGGATATATAATCACTCTTGAAAACACACCGGGTGAACAGTCAGTTCCTTCTAGAACTGGTCTGGGAGTGATTCTGAAACAAGTGACAGAGAATTTAAACATTCAAAGTGGTTTACAGATTTTTGCAAAGTGATTGAGTAAAACACCCCAATAAAATATCTACCGTGTATAATATAAGGCTCTGAACTGGTAAGTGTATGTTGATGAGAATCCTGTTACTGAACAATGGCGCTCAAACTACTGAAAAGGAAATGGGAAACAGAGAAGGTCGGGGAGCTAGAATTTCACAAATGTTACTGAGATGTATTCATCACTAAACAAGTGATGAAGGACTGTAATAAGCCAGACCTGTGGGTAGTAGAATTGCTTCAGGAGTAAACGACTGGGCAATGTTAAAGAAAATCGATAATAGCACATCCAGCTTCATACCAGGCTATCACTGCACTAGGAATGCAGAGTAGTGCATAGAGTGATTGACGGATTTAACAACTGTCACACTGTCTAACTGTGTGTCCTTAAGACTTTAACTACTGCCTAATGAATACATTTAAGAATTTCCCTTGGCGTGATGGATGGCAGTTGCTTTCTGTAAAGTGCTCCATTGAAAGAAAAACTGTGACCATAGGTATGTATATACATTTCAAATGGTGTTTATATAAAGTGTATATCAATGTAATTTAAATGTATATGCACATGTGTTTACATTCATTTACCTATATCATATATCTTCAAGCACATATCCATAGATTAACAGGGGCTGTCAGTGTAAAATGGGAAATGTGAGAAAACTAGAAGGTGGAGACGCATACTGCAGTGTTACAAATTGCTGGGAATCTACATTCATGCTCACCCTCTATGAAAACATAGCATCACTCTTATCTAGAAAATATAAGTGAGGAGCTAAAAAGGTTGAAAAGTTTTAATTTTCAGGTCATGTTGAACTACTATGACGCTCCTAATAAGGTAGTCCTTAAAAAGGACGACAGCTTCTGTGAGCAAAGGAGTGTGCCCCACCCACAACTGAGAATAAAAGCCTATACAGTAGATGGCCAAATAGCACACTCAAAACTTACGACATGGAGGTTATAATTCTTTACATACAACTCATTTGTTGCAAAATTACATGTCTCCATCCTGTTCTTTGAAATGGAGTTATCTCAATGCATTTGTGAAAGAATATTATAAGATGGAAATAATTGGCAGGCAAAAAAAATCACAATGATTATATGTGAAGGAGAACAAAACTTCAGATTAGCAGTTTTCTTTATAATAGTATTCCTTTATAATAATGTGCAAAGGCCATTTTACTTTAGAATTTTTTAAATGTTAAATTTCTATATAATTAAATAATGGACAACTAATACATGTAGGTTGAGAACAAAAGCCTCTGGATTTCTACTTATGTTCCCATACAATGTTCACTATATTAAATGAAAGAAAAAGTAGTAGTATTTAGGATGCCAATTTGGTTATTGTTAAACCTATGTTTTCAAGTTTATTCTAAGAAATTTGTTAAATAATGTGTATTACCAAAGGCTGATTACATCAGAAAAAACTGAAAACCCATGCTCACCAAGTCATTTCTCTCACATTTATTGATATATATAAAACATTCTTCATGTTGCAGTGAAAACCACCTGCTTTCACATCAACTCTTACTCTTTCAAGGGCAAGACAATGTCTTCTTTCTCTGTAGCACCTATTGTTTATTTAGGTCAAGATGAAAAACCACATGATGAATGCTTTTTATATAGATTAATTAGTGATTGATACAATAGTGGTTTTTAAAAATATATTTATGCGGCATTTTATGTCATATGGAGGCATGAAAGCAAAAATATTTTAGCAAGAGCTCACATAGCAATATATAAGAAATAATTGTAGATTTTTGGAAAAATTATGAAAGAACATTTAAAATTAAAAGCAAAAACTTTCAATAGTGTACCTTCAGTGTTGATCCACATTATTCCTTAGTTTAAGTATTTCTTTGCACTTTATTTTATTTTTCATTCTTTTTTTATTTTAAAGAGAATAAAACCAAACAAAGTACAACAGAATAAAGTCACTTAAAACAAAACAAGATAGCAATACTGGAATTCAAACAAGATAATAGTAAATCAACAATGGCTACCATAATGCCTCTGGTTATCTTCAAAATAGCTGCCCATACCATCAGATATAATAAAATCAAACAAAACAAAATGGAATAAAATCAAACAAAACAAAACAATGAATATGATACAGGACTTCACAACAAGATAATAAGAAACCATTAATGGCTACCATAATGCCTCTTGTTATCCTCTAAACAGTTGCTCAGGCTACTGACTTTAGGCCTGCAAAGTCAATCAACCAGTACAAGTGTTAAATTGTTTCTTTAATTTAGTTGCTACCATCTTAGCCTGTGTTCCTCTGAAATAGCTGGTTGCTTGGCTTCCTAGTTCCCCCCGACTTCACTTTATTTTCAGTGTATTAGAATTGAATGTGTCACTTGGCTTTAAAATCATAAATTAACATAACACTAGTTTATGTCTTTAAATCTTTCATGCTACAAAAATAATAATTTGTTTTAACCTGTCCAGATTGCTAAGGCTAAATACTTTAGACTGAGTAATTTGAAAGTAATGAAAATGCGTAGTTCATAATTCTAAATGCTAAGATCAAGATGTCAAAAGCACAAGGGGCCTATCCAACATGCAAGATATTTTCTCTGCCACCTCATAGGGCTAAGAAAAATAAATTCCATCAAGTTTCTTTAGAAGGGGATCTAATAACCTCTCAAAAGCCCTGTCTAGATGCCATTGTCACTTTGGGACCTACTTTTGAACATATGAACTTTGAAGAACACACAAGCATTGAGGCCATAGCACAATTAAAGTGATCTTATCTTTGTTAATTACTAATATGATGGTTGGGGTGACCAACAATACACTGATTAGGAAAAGTATGATGTGAAAATGTGTTGCGCACAGGATCATGGTCTAAAAGTGCCATATTGAAAATTACTTATACAATTATGAAGTGAAATGTACCTGTACAGTGAAAAGAGCTAATAGATGGCACCTTTACCAGATACTAACGTTCATGTTACATGGACAGAAGAAGCTGATATATGGCATTTCCAAAATAATTAATTGATCAATATACAACATCAACTGTTTTGTATCCATTCTAAAATAGTTTCTTCTCACAACTGAGAGGAGTACTTGATAAAAATCAGGAGACAAGACATTCTAAAAGAAAACTAGCCTTGATAGTTGATTTATATGACACAAGTTCACATTCACACACACACACACATCTATGCACATGCAGAGCAACTGCACTAATTTGGAAAGAAAGAAATGCACAAACAAAAAATAAATTTAATTGTAAAACTCAATGGATTACAGCTAAAACAATATGACTATGGAGTATATTTTAGATATTTTATAATATCAGTTTTAACTTTCTAGAATTCATTATTGATGCTGTAGTTAAGCATGAGAAATTTTAAGTAAGTATCAGGTTTTGCAACTTGAAGAAACTTATCTGTATTTTACTTTCTAGAAGATGCAGAAAATATGAATGACAGAAGGAAAATAAATGTTTTCAAATGTTAAAAATTAGAGAATTCAGTGAAAAGTGTTTATTAACTTTTTAGATTATTGTTCAATTTATTTTTATTATTGTTCAATTTATATTAATAATAAAAATATTATCTGAAAACACACATGCTAATAAGTTGAATAACCTATATGAAATGGACATGTCTTAGAACCACTTATCTACCAACCAGTATAGAATAATGAAGAAATAGAAAATTTTAGCACACAAATAAAACATGAGGGAATTGAATCTGTAATAAAAAGTCACCACAATAAATAAAACCCTACATCTCATGGCCTCAATGCCGCATTCTACTGAACATTTGAATTTGCTTTTGCAATGCCGAAGTTAGAATAATTCCCTGTGCAGCATATGAGGGTGGCAATAGAATAATGAATAAATGCCAGAGAAAGGCACTACAACAAAGAAAATTAAAGCCAATATACCTGACAAATATATAATAAAACCTGAACAAAATATTAACAAGTCAATCCAACAACAAATTTAACATATCATTAAGCATATCAAGTGGAATTCATCCCAAGAATGCTCACACGGTCCAATATAGGTAATCAATACATTTTTTCCATCACAACAGAGTAAAAAACAGAATCCTTATGATTATTTTAATCAATTTAGGAAAAGCATTTCACAAAATTCAACACTATTTTATGACGCAAACTATCAACAAATTAGATACAGAAGGAATGTACCTGGACACAACACAGCACATATATGATGCAGTCACAGGAAACGTCACACCCAGTGAGAAAAAAGCAAGAGCTATTCCTCCAAGATTTGAAAAATCACAAAGATATCCATTCTTGCCACTTATAACCAAAGATTGCAAGTCCTACTCAGAGAAATTAGGCAAGAAAATGAAACAAAAAGCATCCACATTGCAAAAGAAGATGCTGTATTGTCACTATTTTCAGATAGTATGATTTATATCTAAAATGTCTTCTCTAAGTCTTCAGATGCTCAGAGATGGAGACTTTCAAAGGTTACTGAGTCATGAAGGTTCAAACTTCATCAGTGGATTAAGCCATCAATGACAATAAATTGATGGCATTATTAGAAGGTAGTGGAAACCTAGAAGTGGGATATGGTTGAAGGAAGACCTTGAGTATCTTGACTGGTTCCTTTCACTTGGGCTTATTTCTTCTCTCTCTGCTTTCATCTCCCATGACACAAGGCTATTTCTTCTGCCACATTTTTCCACCATGATGTTTTTCTTTTAACACAGGCCAAAAATCAATGGAGCCAGCAGACCTTGGACTGAAACCATTGTAATCATGGACCAAAATACACCTTTCCTCCTTTAAGACAAAAAAGAAGGAAAGTTATGCTCAGCTGTTATGTCTGACTGATGACACACCAGATGACATGGTCATATGTATGAAACACTAATTCCACAGAACTCTCAGAACTGATAAATAAATTCAGTGATGTTTCAGGATATAAAAGCAATGTACAAAAATCCATAGCATTCTATACTTGGCTTACAAATTAATTGAAAAAAACTAGAAAACAACCTTATTTACATTAGCACAATAAACTTAATAGTCCAAGAGTACATGCTTTGTGTCTGATACTTGACAAATGATGGGCTTCATTATTCTCCACACAGTGCTGGACTTTGCTTAGGATCAGTCATTAGAGAACATGTTTCTCAAAAGTGGAGATAGACCAAAGATCTTGATATCAGTGCTAAAACAGTGAAGTTTGTAGGAAAAAATTATGGAAAAATCTTTCCAACAAGGGTGTAGGCCTTAAATTTCTGGATATGGTACTAAAATCATGGACAAGAAAATAAATATGGAAGTGGACTTTCTCAAAATTAAAACATTTGCACATCAAAGGAGATTATCAACAGGGAAAATGCAATCCATATACATACAAGAAAATATTTTAAATCATATATCTTATAAAGACGTCATACTCAGACTGTATAAAGAACTGCTAAACTCAACAATAACAAAATCAAACAACCCAATTCAAAAATTGGTAAAGTACTCAAGTAGATTGGTCCAAAAAAGATGTTCAAAGATGTTCAAATAGGTAAACTACTTGAATACAGATCACTAGGAGTTATTAAACTGCAAATAAAAATCACAATGATATACAATTTCATACACGTTATGGTGGCTATTGTCAAAAGTAAAAGAAGAACTTTATGAGAATTAGTGATAATGTGGATAAATTGGAACATGAAGGACTCTCAGCTGATAATTTAAATTAATGTTGTTCGTGTGAAAAACAATACAGCAGTGCACCTGAAACTTAAACATTGAATTGCGTACAAACTGTAGTTTCATTTCTTTGTGCCACATAGGAGCAAAAGTAGGGATTTGGAAAAAAATATTTGTCACACATGTTCATGATAACATTATTCCTAATAGCCAAAATGTGAAAGTAAACCAAGTGTGCATCCGTGAATGAATCTATAAACAAAATGGGAAATATACATAAAATATATTTAATATGCAGTCTTTAAAAGAAAGAATCCTGACACATGCTATAATAACAATGATTTATAAATCGTTATACTAAGTGGAATAAGCAAATCACATTGGGTTAAATACTGTATGATTCCACTTGTACACAGTTATTAGAGCTGTCAAATATATGAAGATAGAAACAGATAATGGTTGCAGAAAGCATCAAGAAGTTAAGGATTCATGGACACATAGGCAAAGATCGAAACATTCCAGAAATGTATGTTGGTAATCAGTGCTTCACAATGTGAATAGAAGTTACTAAATGTGTACTCAAAAAATGGTTAAAATAGTAAATGAATGTTATATATACTTTTCCCATAATAAAAATGTGTAAATTTGGAGGAATAAAGGTTAAGTATGACAATAGTTTTTTCTGAATTTTTTTATCACTTAGAGCGTTCATCTTTCTTACAGGCAGTTGTAATTGAAAAGCTCTTTCATGATTTTAATCAAAGAATTGTTTTACTCTTGGATCCCCAGAGAGGTCATGGTAATTGAACATGCAGAGCAAACAGAAAATTCATAGAATGATGAAAGTCAAAGGAATCAGAGTTCATCAGGTCCAAATCCCTTAATTTATGGGAAAGAAAATCTAAGCCTAGAGGGGAGAATTGTCACTTCACTTAAATTAAGTAGGCTTTCCAGTGACAAAGTGGCAGGAATTCTGATCTCCCAATGGCAGTTAATATTGATATGGTTGGATGAATTTATATGTTTTGCTATAGGATGCTGCAGCATTGAAAAATAGCAAGGGGTTTTACCTAAAAATAAAGCATATATGACATTTATTTCACTGACTCTAATATCCAAAAAATCATGTTAGGGTTTTTAAAGCACATTATATCAAATCATGAAATGTTTTTCTGACTACTTTAGTTAAAATTAATTTATTATTATTTTTGAAACAGGGTCTTGCTATGTAGTCTAGGTTGCGCTCAAACTTGTGATGATTCTCCTGTCTCAGCTTCCCCGAGTGCTGGAACTGTAGGCATGTGGCTCCATGCTGGGCTTCAGAATTCAATCTGTGCCCTAATTATCTGCCCATGGTCACAGCTACAGTGTGCTGCATTGGACCAGTGGAACATACATAAAGTGAATGAAACATTTGAGGTATCTACTGTGGCTGTTCCTAGCAGTAAAATTTATAGACACAGTAAGTTTGCTCTATACTCTCATTGTTTGATTATATCATTTTTAAGCAACTTTGTTATTTTATATGTTCAAATACAAACTTAAACTAATAATGATGGAAAGATTTTTTAATACAGTAAGATAACTATCAAACTGATAGTAAAGCAATAAAATTAGTATTACTTCTAGCAAATTTTAAATTTTTACCAACTTAGTATTTTACTGATTATTATTATAGAAGCTACAAAGACACATATAGTCAGTTCTCTGGTCTGAGTGTGTGTGGCACTCCCTGCTAGAAGTTCATAGTTAAAATCCTAATCCCCTAGGTGATGAGGATAGGCAGTGAGAACTTTGGAATGAAAAGAGACCACAGAGGACTAGCACTACTTATAATACTCTAAAATCTTGATAACTTTCTGAAACAAAGATAATCTAATTTAGATCAGTATTTCTAATTTGTATAGCTGCCCAAATACTTTTTTACCTATCTTGCATATCTAAGTAGCTTCTCTCTTTACATCCACTACAGTATGAAGGAAATATTTTCAACAAACATTTACTTAGATCGCAATCACTTAGTAGTTATTTTTTAAATGAAGAATTCCAAAAATCAGAAAGTCAGTCATTTATACTTTCATAGACTTTTCATTTTAGTGAAAGAAACACTGAAATTAAATGATTACTGTGCAAGGTTTTGAAATTAGCCTAGCTGAGGTATGTCATAAGGCATCCAAGATAATACACTCTTTTCAAACATAAAAGGAATTCATCAATGATTCACATGATTTTTTTTCAGACTCACAACTAAAATACCTGCATATTTTTTGTATCTCTGTGTAGCTTAACTAAATATTAATTGATACTTTTGCAATTTGCATTACTTATAGTATAGTGACAGAGAAAATAAACATTTTACATATCTCAAGAAGAGAGTGACTTATTAATACCAGAGATGAGAAAGCTATGCACACATGTAATCAAAATTTTAAGAGTTATTCAGATTCATTAATTGCTGTTTCATAATGACCAGTGATAGAAAAATGTAGACACTTGATGAGAGAGTTTCAAATCCTTTTTTCCTTTGAGAGCCAAAGAAATATTTCAACCCAGAAGTGTTTTGAATATTAATTCATGTAGGTGAAAGTATAAGTTTGGTATTAAATTTGAATAATAGCAATGGAATGATCTCAGTATTTCCTTTGCTATAAGAATAGCATAATCATGTTTCAATTCTTGTGTTTTAATTTATACTGAAAAATAACCTTAGTTTAAAATAAAAATAGTATAACCGATATTCAAGGTAAAAACTGGAAGGAATTGCCCAGGTCCTTATTTCATAGGTGTACGGGAAAGGCTACACCCAGCTTATGCAGTTTATTGACAGAAATAAATGCTTATCAAATTTGAAGAGAGGCTTTGTGCCGCAAAACAAACTGCCATTTTGCAAAGCTCAAATATTGCTAAAAGAAAGCTTCTGAGAAACATTGAACAATTTAGTTGATTTTTCACTTCTGATTTTGAAAAGATGTATCTTGGAGCATCACATGCATCAACAGTCTAGAGTTTTGTTTTGTGTTTTTCCTCAGTGAATGTACAAAAACTGTTCCAGCCAATTTCACCTAAATCAATCAGGCAAGTTACACACACATGCCGGCACAATCAGCAGGGATTCGCATTGCTGGAATCTTCAGTTCTTCCAACAGCGACAGGCTGCTGTTGAGAGCGATGGCCAAGATAGTGTGAAAATCATTGCATTTTTTGAAAGTCAATGTGAGTTCCAGAAACTGATTATCATCACTCACTGATTAAGAAATCTTAATTTGGACCAACCTCAGGTTTACCTCCCACCAATCACTGTCTCCATTTTTAGACTCATAACACTAAAGAGGCATAGTGATTTGAGGAGAAATTTGCATATCACATGTAGCTATTTTGTAAGTGGATGTTTACTTTGTTCCAAATAACTGGAAATGGAAGTGGCATGAGCCGAAGGCCAGTACAGCAAACTCCACCCAGCCATGAGACCTCAGCACCTTGCTCGGAACCTGGTAGGGTCCCAGACAGTGACCCCAAGCAGCTGGGGAGCTTTGGTGCACCATGTGGCATGAGCTGAAGGCCTGCACAGTGTACTCCAGCTAGTTGTTCAGCCTTGGTAAGCCACTCAGAACCTGGTAGAGTCCCCACCCAGCAACCTCAGCTAGCCAGGGAGCTTCAGAGTAATGTGGGGTGTGCTGAAGGCCTGTCCGTGGTACTCCCACATTTGAGGAGCCTTCAAGTGCCACTCGGGACCTGGTAAGGTCTGACTAATGACCCCCACTCAACTAGGGAAACTTCCTGCAATATGGACAAATATCCTCAATCCAGAAAGCAACTGAGACCTTGCGATCGGCTTCTCCAGGGGAATACAGGAAAATGACAAAACAAAAGAGCCAAACGCAATCTCAAATCTCCAGTCCATTCCAAACAAGCTTTGGAGACATGGACATAGAAGAAAATGTAAGCCATACACCTGAAACTTCTGAAATGATAGCAATTGAAGTAAAGAAACAACTCCATGAAGCTGTAAAGGAACTCAGATCATAAATAATCTCCCAGTTAAAAGAAGAAATGATAAACATAATGAAAATAATGCTGAACACATCTAAAGAAGACGTAGTTAAAAAAAATTAAGGAGCACTGCAAAAAGATGGAGACCTTGAGTGAACAATATAAGAAAGAAACAGAATGCATGAAACAGATTCAAAGAGATACCCAGGAAATAAAAAATTTCATTGAAAGCTGGCAAAACCACCTCACTGAATGTGAAGATAGACTTTCAGACCTTGAAGACAAGATTGAAGTTAGTGAACAGGAAAGGAAAGATCTTTCAAAAATAACAAAGAATCAGGAAGTAACAATTTAACAGTTGCAAGGTGATGCAAAGAAAAAAATATAAGATAGGTATAAAGGAAAAAGGTGACTGCACAAATGATATCAAAAGACTGTTTACAGAAGTAATAGCTGAAAGTTTTCCAAACACGGGAAAGGAAATGGACATACAGATATGTGAACCATATAGAACTCCAATCAGCCATAACCAAAATAAATCTACACCCAGACATAATAATCAACATCACAGAAATTCAACATAAAAACAAAATATTAAAAACTGGTAGAGAAGAGACAGATCACCTATAAAGGAAAGCCCATCAGAATCACTACAGACTTCTCAACACAAACAATGAAATCAAGAAAAGCATGGTGTGAAGTATTTCAAATCCTAAAGGAAAACAACTTCCAACCCAGACTGATGCACCCTACAAAGTGTCCTTCAAAATTGATGGAGGAATAAGATACTGCTAAGACAAATAACAGTTAAAGAACTTCATGACCACCAAACCAACCTTGCAAAGAATACTGAAAGATATTCTAGATAGACATAAAAACAATTATGACTTCAAGAACACCAAATAACTGGAAATGGCTGCTGAATATTAATCAGTTTGATGTAATTTTGTGGATAATGATAGCTTTGATGTGATGAATGTTCAACATATTATTTTTCAATAATGTGCAAAAAACCCAGAGCATACTCAAAAAGGTGAAAATTTGGGACAGGAAAAGATCACTGGTTACTATAGCCTGTAGCTGAAGGCAGAGTTTAATAACAAATGAACAGAAGTTATTTCTGTAGCGACAGAACTGCCCTTTGTCTTGCAGGTGATGGTGGTTGCATGATTTGGGTTTTATAAGTTATTATTATGTTAGTCAATATTCATAGAACTAAGGGTAAATTTTTCTATATGTGAATTATATTTTAGTGTAAATACTCTCTCTGGATATCATATGCACCAACACTCTAGAAATACTTGATAATAACATGAAGTTTCAGAGACTTTGGGCATTTACTTAAAATGTATATTTGAACCAGAAAAAAAACTTGCTTCAGTCTTCATCTACATCCCACTGCATATAAAAATTCCTTGACTCAATAGTAGATTATTTTTGGCAGCTTTGGCCATGCTGGGATAGAACAGCAAGCAGCCAGGAGAAATAAAATCATTCAGTACCACGAGAAGGAAAACAAAAATCAACCTGGGTCAAAGCACAGGCTGAAAAATCAGAACATAGGTCTTGACCTACAATGTCACTCAAAGATATGAAAAGTTTTCCTTAGCTTATTTTTGTTTATCTGTGCACTCTAAAGCCTTCACACTCAGAAGAATTCTGTAATACATGGGAGATCAAAGAAAAAAATGTAATCCGTAGCTCCAGTGGAGAGTCTGCATCTTATTGGAGCATGAACCCCATGCAGTCCCTACGTGGTTCAGATCAAGAGGATTGCTGTTTTCTTCATGCATCTCCTCACCTGGCATTATTTGTGTGTGTTTCTTTCTCCTTGATGTTTTGTTTCTCTCCAAGAACAGGAACTTCTTTCTAAAATATTCCTTAACCCTTCACACATGTACCACCTCAGTAGCAAGAAGAGAACACAGGTTTTGAAACCGGTCTGCTAACTATGTATTAATTAAGCAAAAGTAAATCAATTGCAGGCATATGTTACTGATACTGATTTCTGTTCTTTTTAGTTTAGCACAACCTGATTCTAGGACAGGAGGGGATAACCCCTCACACTGAAAGAACTCAAGATACTTATAAATGTTTCCAGATTGCCAGGTTTGCAAAAACTTCATAGTGAACTATTCAGAAACTCCCTTTCATCATACCACCTGATAATGCCAAAATAGAGAGATGAACCATTTTTGTACATACTATGTATAGTGACAGTATCTGTTCCATGGAAACAGTTCAATATAGTTATTTCAAATATGTATTAAGTAATCATGATTGTGTTTAATTTTGCTTTCTTTTCACTCATCTCTTGTTATATTACATATATAATCAATATTTAATAAGGTCAGAATATACAAGAATAGATATTGTTATAAATACATTTGACTAGAGAACTACCTCTAAAATGTTACAACATTTATAACATTGTTCACCTCACTTAAAAGTTAGAGAAATACACAGGTCTTAGATTAAAAAGGGTGGGAAGTGACACATAAGGTAATATTTATATTTAAGGTGTTTAACAGATATCTGTATTGGCATTAGCATGAGTGCTGCCTTGTGAAAGAAAGGAACTAAAACAAGTAGAGTTGTATATTTACAATACTTAGAAAAAGTCACTATATACTAAGACTGAAACTAGGAAACAAAATTTTCAGGAATATGAGTGAAAGAAAAACATTTGAGAGCTGCATGGCAAATTTGACAAAATTTACAAGAAAGGACACCACTAGACATGATTCTAAAAAGTGTAATTCTGGAAGAAATAACGTGACTCCAGATTGAAATCACAAAATTAAAAACAGATATGTAACACTCACTTCTCCCCAAAAGATGGGAAGTATATAGCTAAATCTCAACAAAAATTGCAAGGATAAAATAATACCTAGAACTTTTAAAGAGCATGGGGTAAAACAAAATGAAGGGACTTAAGTGACCAACAGTAGCATTTTAGCTGAGAGAAGATTAGGAACTCATACGTTCTAAGGTTTTGTATATTTCCCCAACTAGATAAGATACTGATTGATAAAATGGTCCCATTGTAAGGTTAAGCCAAGCATTCAGGCTTAAATGTTACAAAATAAAAAATATACCATGATCAAGTATCATCATAGAACTATATTATTGTTTTTATACTATTAATTTAATTATTACACTTAGTCATTAAAATATTGATCTGTATTGTCAATTTAATTAAAGTAGACAGAACATTTGATGAAATCAAATAACCATTCTTTACTTTTTAAAAGTTGGCATATAATTATATAAGAATAGATCTGATACAGGTATACAAAACAAGTAGTACTTCAAAAAGAAATATCAATAACAATCATGTCTTTAATAAGCATGAAATTAATAAACAAATATGGTCACTATCAATATTTCTATTAACATCGTATTGGATAAGTTAGCAAAAAATAAAAAATAAATAACATGTTTATTTTTCACAGAAGTGACACATACTTTTAAAATAATGTAAGTTCCAACAATAAATAATTTATCCAGACATATTTAAAAAGTATGATCCAAGATTTTTTTCAAGATAATTATAAAATGCAAAAGAGTATAGTAAAGAAAACTTGAACAGATACAGGGTGTATCACTGAATTAGAGATCTCAGTTGCACCAACATGTTACAATAGTCATAGAAAAACTATAGCAAATTTTTCAACTTATAGTTTGAATGAATAAGGCAGATTGAGTTACTAAAAATAAGCAAAGTACTCTGGGAAAAGATGAATAATGTTCCTGTGTGCTATTAGTACAAGGACAGACAATTCGTGGGATAGAATAGAAAAATCAGTAAGAAAATGAATATTCAACAAATGCTTCTGAAAAAAATTCTTATCTTGAGGGTTAAAAAGAAACTTAATATACTACTCATACAAAACTCAAATGTCAACTTCAAATCACTTAGAAATATCAAAGGCAAATTTTTGACATGCTTAAGAAAAAAGAGTGCATATCATTATGATCCTTAAGATATGAAACATTCAATTATGATGACAGAAAAGAGCTAATCATAAAGACAGATCAATTTTACTTCATTGAATTGAAGCTTTTTCTTGAAAATTTGTGAAATATAAGAAATAAATGGGAGAACATGGCACATTTAAACAAGATTGAGCTAGTATAAGACGTACAAATCAAGAAAGAAAGACAATTCAATCATGACATTCCTGAATAACTTCATCAAATTTCCCCCAATTACTGTCCAATAAATCAATAAAAATATGCTCATTTTTTAATGGGGAAAAGAACATTTATTTCTGTACGTTTTTATTTTGACCAGCTACATTTGCAAGAATTAATTTTAAGCCTGAGTTGTAATAATTGCTGCAGATGTGGGGTTAGATGAATTTACACATTATATTATTTTAAGTAGTAAAAATGAATTAATTATTATTGCACACATCAACTAAGATTTTTGAAAGTATATTACATGTGTAAAGTAACATAACAAAATCACAGGCAATATTCCTCTATATAACTCAGAAAATTATACAGAATATTGTTTAGGATTGCATGTATGTTAACCTATGTAGATACTCATAAACTTAACATTATTTTTTTAAAAATTCTGTACTGTTTTTATCCTTTTTTTGTTAGTTTTTAAAATTTAAAAAATGTAATGTTAAAGAGTATGTAACAGCTGGGCATACCTTTAATCCCAGTACTCCGGAAGCTGAGGTAGGTGGAGCCTTGTGAGTTCGAGGCCAGCTTAGGCTACATGAGCCAGGCTGGACTGAACTACCTAGTGCAACCCTGCCTCAAAAAAAATGGGGCCGGGGATTTGGCTCAGTGGCTTAAGCACCTGCTTGGCAGGCATGAGGTGAGTTTGATCCCCAGTATAGACCAAAAAAAAGAGTATGTATGGTTAAACACAGCTTTTTACACAATGGACACACAAAGCAAATGGTAAACAAAGTTTACGGTAGTGTTTAATATAACCAAGGACTGTGGGACATAAAAGTATGGAGTTAAAGAGTGTTGATGTGTTAGTCAACTTTCTTTTACTATACTCAGGATAACTAACTAATAAAGAGAAAAGCATTGTTTTGGCTTATGGATTTAAGGGTTCATTTCAAAATCAATTGGCCTCATTGCTGGAATTTATGGTGGAGCAGCACATGGTAACGGGAACATGTATTGGGGTAAAACCTCTTATGTCATCAGCTAGGGTGTAAAAGAGATAAACGGAGAGGCCATGGTCCCATAATCCCCTTCAGAGACATCACCCAAATGACCTCAAGACTTCCTAACAAGCCCAAGTTAAAAAGGTTTCATCATCTCCCCAAAGTACCACCGCAGGAACCAAGACCTTACTATAGCATCTTCAAAGAACACTTTTATCCAAACTTCAGCAGTTGGTAATATTTTAGTAATTATTTAGGTGATAAAGTCAGGTTTTTTTAAAACATGTCCCCTTCTATATCTGCTTGTGTGTGCACCAAATGAAAATGTGTTAGTGATTTAATTTAAGGACTTTTTTGTTATTATGGATATTTTTGCCATATCCCTTAGGTAGCCTTTCAGAGGGTTTCAAATCCTAAAGAACTCACTGGGACAATGCATATTCCTGAAAGAAGTTCAAATAATACAACTTTATTAGAGCACCCATTTGGTATGGTTTTACTCATATGGTAAAGCTACACATTTTAGAAATCATGAAGGAATTATGGGGCTCATTGTAGAGCTATTAATCTACTAATTTTTTCCTTAAATAAAGGAAGAGACACATACCTATTTCATTTCAAATTTAGTGAACATAAGTGATTTAAAATACATAGCCTTCACTCTGAAAAGGTCTTTTCCTGATGCAGGTAGTAGGAATCTGTTTTTTAAACTAGCAAATCCTAAGAAATGAATGAATCAGCTTTCTGATAGGAATCAGAGAATCAACTCCACAGTAATAGCAGGATTGGAACTTTAATAGTGAACAATAATTACTGCTACTTTCATTTTGCCATAAACCTCACCTCACATTCACCATTGCATCTGTAAAAGCATTTGACCTCAGAAATCACAATTTCTTATGCAAAGAGAAAATGATTCACAATTCACCATGTAAAAACATTTGAAATTTCAAAATTATTGTTCATGGCTATGGTATTATTATCAGATCTAAATAATGTATATTGAGCCAAGGATATAACTCAGTGGCCCAGCAGCTGCATAGCAACTTCAAGGTCCTGAGTGTGACTCCCAGTACCAATAGATAAATAAATAAATAAATGATATATATTGATTTCTGTCTCTTCCTGTGTCTCAGTCCTGAGACAGTTATGATCTTGTGTATCTGCAGGTGAAATTTAGCATTTTTTAGAGCTATAAATCATAAGTTTTGCTCTAATTGCCATCTTCCAATAATTGTACAATCTGAATTTAAGTAGAAAAATGGACATTGATTTTGGCTTGTAAATAAAGCTTTTTAGTGACAGTAATTAATCTTATTTTGCCTTTTTAAACTGCACATTTCATGTGAGAATTATCAAAGATTAATGAATATGGAATGCTACAAAGCTGCTTTCTAATCATAATTATATATGATATTTGTCGAATACTAGTTTCAGAAGAGTTTCTCAGAATTTCATAGCAAGTATTGTCATGATAATTGCAGTGTGTGATGGTCTTACAAAACTAAAATATAGCTAGTATTTGTTAACTTACTTTTTGTGTTTGCTCTCTAATGGGTGTACCTATCAACTAATGCTCTTATTTCTCTTGTTTTTGTTTTTAGCTATGTTTTACAATAATAATCCAAACATTTTAGAATGTTCATTATATTACAACATTAACAATTTGAAATCCATACATACATGAAACTATTTGCAGTATAAATAATATATGTCATTATATAAAGAAATTCACTCTAAAAGTTTTTCTTCAAAGTATAATGGGACCCATTTACTGTCCTAAAAATAGGGAAAAACACAATTATGCCATTACTTGTGTTTCAATACTAATCAAAATATGCAGCAAACCAATTGGAAATAAATGATCATGCTCATTATTTATCTTGGTAAGGAGAGTTTTTTTTTTCCTGCAGAAAATGCATTTTAAATCTTACCTACAATGAGCAGTCTAGACATGACCCAGAAGTGCAATCACTTCCAATGCAGAAAAGTAATTGGACAGGGTCATGTCTGAAGCCATGGTTTTAAAATTTATGAGACTCTTGACTCCAGTCTTAAGCATTGTCAGTGAATCTGACTGCCACAACTTAAATCTCAAATAGTCTCTATGGAGAACTCTTTTGCAAGTTTTTATGGTTCTAATAACTAGCACGTATGAGGACTAAGATAAGATTCTTCATGAAAGTGCAAAGAAGTTGACCTGTCATTGATTTTCAGTATTGCAATGAAAGTGAAAACATACCCACATAATCCAATCTCAGCTGTGTGGAAAAGTAAGAAAAAACTTACCTTACTGTTAGCTAGTGATACTAATACCACAGTGTCTCTAGTGTTACTAGTGGTTATACATCTCTCATAGTAAACACACGCACACATGCACACACAAGCATAAATACAAGCATTGTTATGCATTTTAAAAAATTCTATAGTAAAACAAAACTGTCTTATCTAAAAGCACCAGTATCTGCTTATATGCCATGGCATAGCTTATTTTCTAGACATAGTATTTTTATTCCTTACCATGATTCTTTTCCTTTTTAAGCTTACAAAAAGAAAAAAAGAAAATGTTATGTTTTTAACTGTGGGAAACAACAAAACTAATACAAAGAAAAGCATCACATTTTTCGTAACTATATTGAAATGACCTGATGAAAAGAGATTTGAATTTTGAACTTATGAATGTCTAATCATTGCACTAATATATTATGTATATAATTATATATATAATTATATATATAATATTATATATATAATTATATATAATTATATATATAATATTATGTATATAATTATAATATATATATTATAATTATTATATATATTATATATATTATAATTATATATACATATATATACACATATACATATATATAGTAAGCAAAATACAAAACTGTTAAAATAAAGCTGCAATATTTGCATATGAAGGTGAACAAAGTCTGAAAGAGAATTTGAAAAATCTAAGCCAGTAATGTTTAATTTTGAATTGTACCATAGTCATTGATTTCTAAAAATAATCTATGATAAAGCTTAAATTCTAAAGACGTCTCAAAAGTTAAATGAAGAAAAAATCATTTGAATAATTTGTGCTCTCTCTACGTTTTAAGTATTCATAACTTTACCAAGTTTTTAAAGTGCAATTTTCTATAATAATTAACACAGCAATATTGAATGTTTTTCACAGCACAATATTTGAGGAATTCTGGCTTAAGTTATTAAGGATAAAGAGATTTTATGACAAAAATGTAATACATTGTTAGATAGAACCGGTTTGGTTTGGTTTGGTGTGGTTTGGTTTGGTTTGGTTTGACTTTTAGTATGAGGGACTGAATGCAGGACCTTCCTACTTTGTTGTATCTCTTCTAGTCCTTATTAATTTTATTCTGAGGCAGGGTTTGTTAAGTCTCTAAGTTTCTCAGGATGGGCTTAAATTTGAAATCCTGCTATACCCAGTTCGGCTTGTTCGTTGTGATAGGAAATGAGTGAACAACCCTGCCTTCCCTTACCGAGATCAGAAGGATGATAGAATTGCAAACTATTGGTTCATTAGTACAATTTGTAACTAGAGTGAGCTCTCTTTAAAAAAAGAACATAGCTGAAGCAAAAGTCCTTGTAATTTGAAGTAGAGATGTGAAAGGGTTTACTTCCAACAAAAGAAAATATGTGAAGTCCTATTTAGTTGTTGACATCATGAGTAAAGAGGCAAAGCATTGGGTCCTTTTCAACCAACTCCATAGGGGACTCTGTCCTGCTTTGACCCCTGTCTGTTAGAAAAACTACCCTAGCACTTGAAGGTAGATTGAACCAAACGTAACTCACATATTGTATTTTCATTAGGTGAAATGTTGCTTTGAAAGTGTCTTAATTAATAATCCTCTTGTTTGTTCAAAAAACTTGAAACTGCATTATTAATAGAAAGAATTAGAATTAAATCCACCATATGAAACATTTTTAAAATTTTGAATTTAAGAAATACCCAGGAGTGTCAAAATTAAACCTATTAGATTTTCTTTTCTACTTATCCACATTAAAAGAAAAATTGACCTCAAAAGATTTAACAACTAACATGACTGCATTGTACGTCAAAAATACTTTGATTCATGAAGTACAGCTTAGAAATTTTCAGAAATATCATATGGTAGTCTTCATTTTATATTAAAAAAGAAGAAATACATCTGAGCCAATAATATTAGGAATGATTTATGTGTAGCAATAGAAATAAGAAAATAAGTGGAAAGTAAAAGTAATATTAAGAAGTACAATTTTTAATTAACTGGATTGCCATGGATACAAATCCTAACATTTTCTCCCTTATAAAGACCCAAAAATACAACCTAATATTAATAATAACCATTTTTGTTATTCAGGTACTATCACATTTCTGAAAAATAAACTAAGGGATGATTTAAGTGGTGCTGCACAGATCCTAATGAATGCAAAGGAACATGTGTTGGAAGACAGAGGTTGCAAGACCTTAGAATGTAAAATGAGTCCAACAGACTGCATAATCATTTACAAGTTTAAATTTGTGTAATTATTCTTATATTTAAATAAATTTTTAAATGAACAGGACTTCAGTGATTATTTAAAATGAAATCTGTGTCTTATGTTAGGCTCAGTAAAAGCAGAGCCTGAGCTGGGGATTCTTGTTCAAAAGATTTAATGAGAAAGTGCTCTCAGGTGAGACCTGCATTGTGGGGAGGAATAAAACACAGGACACAAATGGAAAGTCCGCAAAGAAGCACATCTATCCGAAGCCTATATTCAGCACACTCTCTCCTATCATAGTTTCAAGCCTGTAGCCGATAATCAACAAGCATCAGCAGATAAATACCACAGCATTATCGACCATTTGGCATTGATGGAACTGCAGTAGTTAGCTGGGGGTGTCCTGCAGTAGAAGGCTTGGCCTTATGGATATGTCCAAGTGAATAGCATAGGTCTATAAGCTGCAGCTGGGTTTGAGTTCACCAGTCTTATAAAGTGTCCTGGGCAGAGCACCAGCAGCACTGAACAAAGCTAGGAATTTATAGGTTAGGTTGCTGAAATGGATTCTCCACATCTTTGTAGAATTGAAGCTAGAATTAACTATCTTTTAGCACATCTCATATTAGGCATTGTACTGGGATTCCACCAAAGGAAGAATGGTTCTGTGTATTTGTTACAGTAACACCAGCTGCTGCAACAAAGAGAGCTCCACAAGATGAAATCAATATGCAACTATTTCTTAAGTATGAACATTACACAACTGTGGATAACTTTGCCCCAGGACCTCAGTTCTTTTCATCCTATCCTGCAGCTACCTGCTAGAGAATGTCCTCATGTGTGCCTTAAAACTGAACTAAAGAACTTTTTGTGCTTTTGTGCTAAAGCGAAGGGAAAAGAAAGTGTTCACTAAGAATTTAGAAGAGGGACTTGGATGCATCACCTCAACTCAGAATTCACTAGAGAAACATAGTCATACAGAAGACAATAAATGATTGCAAATGAGCACATATTTTTTTTCCTGGTACTGGAACAACCCTCCTATAAAATGCACACAGAGAGCATTTGAATTTTGAAGAATGTTAGGCTATAATAGATTTTACTACACATTGAGATAAGATTTACTTAGATATGAATTTCATCACAGAAATGTAGACAAACTAAAATGATGTCATTATTTTCAAATATGAGTAGCTGGTCAAACTTGGAGGAATTTTCTTTCATGATCTAATCTTATCTCTCCTGTTGGCTCTCCCTTTATGACAAGAACATTCTCCATTTCAAATGTAAAAGCAATTTCCCATCTATTTATTGTACAGCTCTAACTCTTTCCTGTGTCTATCCCTTCAGGCAACCATATTTCTGGCATGATTTTCCACTCAATGAATATAAGATACTATTTTTTCAGACAAAGACAGTTCCCTCAGCTGAGAACTCTGGTATCGGCCTCAAAGTAATGTATTTTAATGTTCCTGCATATATAAATCCATCCAATCAAACTAAAGGAAAGGAAGAGATTCCCAACTCACTAGTATATGCTGCCCTTGAAAAATATAATGAAATTCTTAGATGCAGTCAGTGATTGACACTAAGGGAATACATAAAATTGACAAGTTGAAAAGTTACTATGCTGGGGGCAAAAAAGAACGCGGACAAGGCAATGCAAAATATCTGCAGAATTTAGACCTTTGATCTTTCAGCTGTTCACCTTATTTCTGATTGATCATCCCAATTTTAAACTTCTTGAACAGAAACAGAGGAATTGTTCAACTTACCTATGTCAAGCAGCTATGTTAGGATCAGTCGTAAAACCCAGGGTCTAGCTTCAGGGACAGAGTGCTTACTGCTCATTACACTACATAACTATTCTTTTGTTTATTTGTAGAAAGCTAAGGAAAGTAAAAATTTAGTTCATGTGTATTAAGCATGGCTCATGTGAAAAAGTGTTTTCACAACTTACCCAGTTTCTACAGTTGACTCCTCACTATACAAGGTGTGTCCGAAAACATCGTATGTGCTGAATATTTTTAAGAAAGTATTGCAATGGATGACAGAACGCCACTAATCCTCCTCAGAATATCCCTGTTGCTTGAAATGCACTCATCCCATAATCCACACCACTTTCTGAAGCAATTCTGGAAGTCCTATTTCTTGAGGGTCTTTAGTTGTGCCTTGTTGATATCTCCGACAGACTCAAAACATTTCATTTTCATGGTAATTTTGATTTTGAAGAGCCAAGGGTCCTATGGTGCCAGATCTGGTCAATAATGTGAATGAGGCACACCACAACATTTTTATGAGTCTGCTTGTCCTTGGATGAGACTCAACAGCACCATTCAATGTATTATTGATCACACCTTGTAAAGATACTCACAAAGTAGGATTTGAAGAACTGCTTCCATAAGCAGCAAGAACAAGGGAAGGAGTGTGTTCAGAGTGACAGGAGTATTTTGTTGGGGCCTAATGGCAATGTATCATTGACTGTAATACATTTTTAAATTTTAAACACATTATGTGTTTCAGTCACCCCTTGCGCATACAGTGTGGTATTAACTTTGATCAAATTGTTTGAACTCTAGGGTTACGGTTGCTTAAGTCTCCATGGAAACACTCACAATATATTAGATCACTGAGGGCTTTCTTTGTTACCCATGTTAGCTCAGCAAAATGCACAGTTGTCTCAGACAAATTGAAAGTACACTCTGCTGAAGCAAGTACTTTAAAATGAAGAGTCTTTTTTCTTTCATCTATCTCAAATAAATCACTTTGTACTTGTGCTGATTTTAAAGTTAAAAGTTGTGTTCTAAGAAATCGCATCAATTTAGTTTCACATATTAACCAGAATATTTTTTCTATATCTTTATTTAGTATTTGAAATTAGTTTTTAGGCAAAACATTTTATATGGCAAATTGGTTCAGTACTTGAACTAATTCCTTCTATTTAAATTTGCAAAATGAACACATTTGTAGAAGTTTTACCAGGTGACCAATTCTCACCAGCTTGACAGTTTTGGGTTTGAGTCTAGTGCTGTTTGATGCCCATAGCTCACCTTAATGCTTCCAAGGGTTTCTGGAGGACAATTTGCATTTTTGTAAAACCACTTAATGTTGAAGACAGCACAGGTTGTCTATGATGATTATAGTGCCACTTCTCTTGAACTTCTAGACTTTGATAAGCACATTCTATCAACATATATATACACAGTAAAGCTTTAACTCTGAGCTTTACTATTTATTTTGCACACTAGGCTGACAAAATTGAACTTCGACAGCATTGTAAGATTTTTCAGTGTTGCTTCTTCTAAAAACTAATTCCAAAGCCACTGGATTTTGTAATTCAACATTTATATTTCAGTTTTTCAAATAACTTAACTCCTGAGATCTTGTTACTGAAGGCAAGAGCTAGTGAAACTAAATTAATTCTGATCTTTTCCTGTAGGGAATGAGATGTAATATCCAGTCAAGTCAATGGAATGTCTAGACAAAATGATTAAAAGGCAATTCTCATGTTTTCTGAGACCTGAATAATTTAACAACAGTTTTAAAACTTAAGCTTGTCTTATGTCAGGTCAAACCTTTTGATAAATCCTGAAATTTGAAAAATCAGAAATGATCATACTTCTTCAGTTTAAACTTTACTGAAGTAATTTAGACATTTAGGATCCCCATGAAAAGACAGTTTTCTTTAATCTTTATTTAGGAATTTTATTAGAAAAGCACACTGTATTTGCTCTGAGAAGGTGAATTATATTTAATTTCCAAGAGTTCAGCTCTTTCGCCATATACTAGGACAAGAAAAGCAGTTCTTTTATAAGACTATCTCATCTACTGTGCCATTTTTGTTTCTCAACACATCCAGCCACAAAACAATAAACTAGAGAAAAAACATAGTTTTCTTCTTTCAAAAAGACAAAAAATCAATGTGTGAAATTACAATGCTATTCAATGTTTAAGTTAGAAAAATACCTGCTATATACTGTAAATTTAGAAGTTTATAAGTTATACTTTCCTATTTCTCTGAGGAATATATCTGTGCTATTCTATTTAGTATTTCATTAAATGTTTTCAAGTTTGATTTTTTTAAGCATGAAGTGAAATTGAACTTGGAAGACAAATAGAGAGGTCTGTGATTTTGCTATAGACAGCCCTAGATTGTGCTGAAAATTTAAAGTAACATAAAAATAGCATTGCATATTATTTTACCCATAGACAACATGCTTACATATTAAAAGTAAGATGTAGGAGAAAATATATGAGGAGTACTCCTTGATCCTGGTCTTGGCAATGATTTCTTGCATGTGACACCAAAAGTACAGACAACAAAAATAAACTTGACAAGACTACATCAAGCTAACGACTTCTGCTTTCAGAGGATGTTATAAAAAAGTGAGAAGTCACCCTACAGAATGCAGCCACATATTTATAATCCATTTATCTGATAGACTTTAACATCCAAAACATAGAAGATATATTTACAAGTCAATTGTAAAATACAAATCATCTAGTTTTAAAATGGACAACAAAATCTTGTGGGGATATTTTTTACTTGTTTTTGATTGCCTCTGCCATTATCATTTATTTCCGACTTCTTTCTGTTAAATTTTCCATCTAATTTTCTTTAAATTGAGTCTTTCTCAAGCCCATTTATGCTTCACTCAGAAGAAAAAAGTTTATGATGAATTCAAATATAGGCAAAATTAGCAAGAACACAGCCAGAAGGTCACAGGAACATTTTTTACAGTATATATTTCTCAAATCTTAAGCTACAATGTTTGGTATTTGTTGCCTTTTTTAAAAACATTACATTCCCTAGAGATTTTTCACTTACTCTGCCCAGTTAAGACTACGAAGTTTGTGCATCTGCTTTTGCAACTACCCTTTAACGTCTGCTAAGCTGCTACATGCTAAGAAGCACTAATTTCTCATTTCACATTAAAAACATATAGAGGCCTGATTTCCTAGGTATTTAACAGAATTCAAGGTCAATTAAAAATGTGTCTCTTCATATACATATACATATACATGTGTGTACCTAAAACCATCACTCTTTTAGTTGTACACTATGTTATCTTTTTGGTAGCGCTGGAGGCGTTAACTTACAATTATTCTGCACTGAAAGTGATACTTTTGGTTAATTCATGTGTGACCTTCCTTTGGTTACATGAAGAAGGAGAAATATAATTATCCAATGTCTGCATACTTCATACAGATAGTCTTGCTCAAGTTTTTTATTAAACTCATCAGTTTAAGAGAGATAATAGCTTGAATATTCTCTTTTGATTTTAAGAATCAAATATCTAAAACTAGCACCTTTAGTTTATCAAGTACCCATAATCCCTCCTAAAAGCTTCGTTGGTAGCTGTGACTTCAGTTCCTTAAATCTCTCATTTCTACATTCAGGTGTTTTGTTTATTACCGTTAGTTCTCTTTGGAGTGGCATGATAATGGAATAGATACACTTATCTCTGACAATTCCCTGGAAACAAAAAGAGAAAATATGACAAATTTGGAACCTTCTATTAAAGTATTTTATTTTTTAATCACCTCACACTTCCACATGAGGATTTAACTTTTGTTCCTGAAAATGTTCAAGGTAAATAATCTAATATCCTGAAAAAGTCTTATAAAATTTCTGCTGCAATCTAGGCTGTCGAATAGTTGGGATTCTTTTTAATGGGAGAGAAATGTTTGTGTAGTAAAAGATTTTGAAGAGATATCTGTATTCACAGGGAAATCCAGAAATTAAAGCATCTATTCAAAGTGAAAGAAATTTGATTTCTACTGAATGCAAATTTCTGATAACTACATAGATTTTGTCATCTCAAAACACCTTTATGATCATTATCTCAATTACCACAAAGCTCAAATATAACTGAGATAATTGTGTATTTTATACCTCATGTAGGATTTAGAATTTACATACATTTGCCTGATTCTGAGGGGAAGAATTACACTAAAATAGAATGAAACTAATTTCTTTTGACTCAGTGGCCACTGCTCTTTAAAATATTATTTATATTATCACTTTACAGCAATTTAAATATAGTGTATGTATGTGTGATATTTATGCTTACTTTTGCACTGAGTTTCTTGTCTGTAAAGTAGACAGTAACTTGAGGGAAAATTATTCATTATTGCTTAAAATACGTTTTTGCTCCATATTCCTGACTGCATTTGTAGTATCCCTAAGCCTGGTTCTATTGACAGTTATGTATCTTTCTTCCAATGAATGTGTTTGGCACCTTTGTCAAAGATAAGGTAGCTTAGTGTGTCTGCAGTTGTTTCTGCATTTTCTAATCTATTCCATTGATCATCGGGTCTGTTTTTCTGCCACTATCACACTGTTTTTATCACAGTAGCTTTATATATATAATTTCAGGTCAGGAATTGTAATGCAACCCATCTTGTCTTTGTTGCCTAGGATTGCCTTTGCTACTCTAGGTCTCTTCTGGTTCCAGATGCATTTTAGAATTCTTTACTCTAATTCTGTGAGGTATGCTATTGAAATTTTCATTGGGATTGCACTGAATATGTATAATAGTTTTGGAAGTATGGCCATTTTCACTATATTGATTCTTCCTACCCAAGAGCACAGGATATCTCTCCATCTTCTAATATCCTCTTCAATCTCCTCTTTCAGAGTACTATTGTTTTCAATATAGAGGTCTTTTACATCTTTCATTAGATTGATTCCTAAGTATTTCATTTTTCTTTTGGATGCTATTGTGAAAGGTGTTGTTTCCTTGATTTCTATCTCACTGAGATTGTTATTCATGTACAAGAAGTCTATTAATTTTTGAGTATTGACTTTGTAACCAGCTACACTACTGAATCTACTTATTAAATCTAGAAGTCTTTTGGTGGAATTTTTTAGATTTTCTGGGTAGAGTATCATATCATCTGCAAATAATGCTAGTTTAACTTCTTCCTCTCCTGTCTTCATTCTTTTTATTTCTTTCTCTTGTCTGATTGCTCTGGCTAAAGTTTACAAGATTATGTTAAATAGGAGTGGAGAAAGTGGACATCTTTATCTTGTTCCTGAACTCAGAGTAAAAGCTTTCAGTTTTTGTCTGTTTATTATGATGATGGCTGTTGGTCTGTCATAGATGATTTTTATCAGATTAAGATAGAGACCATCTATTCCAATTTTCTGTAGAGTTTTTATCATGAATGGGTGCTGGACTTTGTCAAAAGCTTTTTCTGAATCTATTGAGAAAATCATATAATTTTTATCCTTGGCTCTGTTACTATGGTGTATTATACTTATGGATTTACATATGTTGAACCGTCCCTGCATCACTGGGGTGAATCCCACTTGATCATGGTGTACAATCCTTGTGATGATTTGTTGTAGTCTGCTTGCTGGTATCTTACTGAGGATTTTTACATCAATGTTCGTTAGGGAGATTGGCCTGTAATTCTCTTTCTTAGTTGGGGCCTTCTCTGGTTTTGGAATCACAGTAATGCTTGCTTCCAGGAATAACTTCAGGGGTATTGCTTCCCTTTCAATTTCATTAAAGAGTTTGAGAAGTAGTGGTGTTAGTTCCTCACTAAATTTTTTGTAGAATTCAGCAGTGAATCCATCAGGGCCTGGGCTTATCTTTGTTGGTAGGTTTTTAATTACATCTTTAATTTCATTTATTGATATTGGGTTGTTCAGGATTTTTATATCTTCTTGATTCAACTTTGGTAATTCATATGTATCTAGGAATCTGTCCGTTTCTTCTGTACTTTCCATCTTATTAGAATACAAGTTTTCAAAGTAAGTATAGATGATTTTCTGGATTTCTACAGGGTCTGTTGTGATTTCACCCTTTTCATTCCTAATTGCATGGATTTGAATATTTTCTTTCCTTTTTTTGATAAGGTTGGTTAAGGGTTTGTCAATTTTATTTAATCTTTCAAAGAACCAACTCTTCAATTCATTGATTCTTTGTATTGCTTTTTAGTCTCCAGTGCATTAATTTCTGTTCTGATCCTTTTAATTTCCTCCCTCAAATAAGCTTTTGGTTTAGCCTGCTCTTCTTGTTCTAGAAGTTTGAGTTTCAACATTAAGTTGTTTATATGAGCTTGTTCTGTTTTCCTGATATGGGTATTTGCTGCTATAAATTTCCCTCTTAAGGCTGCTTTCATTGTGTTCCACAAATGCCAGTATGTTGTATTGTCATTGTTGTTCAACTGTAAAAACTGACTAATTTCGTCTTTAATTTCATCTGTGACCCATTGATTGTTCAGTAGTGTGCTATTTAATTTCCATGTATTGATGAAATTCTTGTGGTTTCCTTTGGCATGGATTTCCAATTTCATTGCATTGTGGTCTGATCGTATGCATGAGATAATTTCAATTCCTTTACATTTACTTAAGCATGTTCTATGAGCTAGTATATGGTCTATTTAGGAGAATGTCCCATGTGCAGCTGAAAAGAATGTGTATTCTGATGTTGTATGGTGGAAGACTCTGTAGACGTCTACTAAGTCCATTTGCTCAAAACTTTGGGCTAGTTCTAATATTTCATTATTGATTTTTTGTCTAGTTGATCTGTCTTTTTGTGACAACGAGGTATTGAGATATCCCAATACAATCGTATTAAGGCTTATTTGATTTTTCATGTCCATTAATAGTTGTTCTATATAACTGGGTGCACTAATATTTGTTGCATATATATTTATGATTGTTATCACTTCTTCTTGGATTGTTGCCTTTACCGAGATATAGTGACCTTCTTTGTCTCTCTTAATCAGTCCTGGCTTAAAATTGTCTTCATCTGCAAATAGAAGAGCAGCCCCTGCTTTTCTATGAATTCCTGTTGTATGGAGTATTGTTTTCCATCCTTTGACTTTCAGACTATGAGTTTCTCTTTGAATTAAATGTGTTTCTTGTACACAACATATTGTTGGATCTTGCTACTTGATCCATTCTGCCAGTCTGTGTCTTTTGACTGGTGAATTGAGACCATTAACATTAATGATTAAAACTGATATGTACTGACTTATCCTTGTCATGTTGTTTCCCTATTATTGGCTCCCCCTTTTCTTTTTCTTTTTCCCTTCCCTTCAGTTGCTTGCCTTTCCTGATGGTTTCCTTCTATTGAGGTTCATGGAGCTATAGTCCTTATTATCTCTTTCTAAAATGTCCTTCAGAACATTTTGGAGTGCTGATTTAGTGGTCATGAATTTACTCAGATATTCTTTGTCATGGAAGTATTCATTGCTCCCTCTAGTTTGAAAGATTGTTTTGCAGAATACATCAACCTGGGTTGAAAGATGTTCTCCTTTAGAACTTGGAGTACGTTACTCCAAGCTCTCCTTGATCTGAGAGTTTGTGCTGAGAAGCCAATTGTGATTCTGATGGGCTTTTCTTTATAGATGATTTGTTTCATTTCCCTAACAGTTTTTAAGATTTTATTCTTGCATTAAATTTCTGGAATCTTAACTACGATATGCCTGGAAGTAGATTTTTTTTTTTATCATTGCTAACTGGAGTTCTATATGCCTCACTTATTTGTATATCAAATTCTTTTTCTCAACCAGGAAAGTTTTCTGTCATAATATCTCTGAGGATACTTTTAATGTCATTTGTGGTATCTCCTGCTTGTTTATTGACTCCAGTTAAACTTAAGTTATTCTTCTTTGTCTCATCAAGCAGCTGCTGGATTGATTTCTCATGTTCCCTTGCTGTTTTGAGAAATCTTTCTTTTCCTGGTCATGAACTGCAAGCCTGTCTTCAGTATCTGAGATCCTGCCCTCACATTGGCCTCATCTGCTTCGAATACTTTCAGTGGAGTTTTCAGTCTCCTGAATATCTGCCTGAATCTGCTATATGGAATCCAGTTGTTTTCTATGTTGTGTTTCCTTAATTTGCTTAAGGTCATTTATATTTTGTGTGTGTCTGCTCTAACATCACTGAGCATGGTGTGTATTTTGTTAACCTCTGTGATTATTTGAGACATAATTTCTCATTTCATTCTTTCCAGAGCCTCATTCAATTGCTTTGTTACCACTTTGGAGAGACCTGGTATGGGGCTTTCAGATTTTCCAGCCTCATTGCCCCCTGTGTTTGCCTTTGGTGAACTGGGTGCCTGAGGTTGTGTCCTGTTTAAGTGTCTTCTCATTTCTTTTCTTTTTTAGTTTACTTCCTAGAGTGGTACTTGTTAGCTGCCTATGGTGGGTTGCTTTATTGGTGGTATTAAGGACATCCAGGAGATGATCACTTCTCTGAGGTATCTTCCAGGTGTAGCTTGTTCCTGGGGTCCAAGTCCATGGGAAGATCCCACCTTCTCAGTTTGTTAGAGATAAGAAGCCATTGCTTGCCTAACCCAGTCCCTGGTTCTTTGGCACTGTACCTCAGTACTTTCTGTGACCCCCAGTCAGTCTCAGTCCTGGGCCATCAGGGCCAACAGCAATCCAGAAAAATTATGTTAATTCTGGCTTCAGTGGCACTCACAGCACCAAACACAGCCAACAAAACAATAGACAGAGCCAACCCCTGATATGCAACCCTCAATCGTATAAACTGAATTTGTGATCATACAACAGAATGCAAAACAATCATATACAATACTTAAGTTTGCAACATGTCGACTCTGTCCTCAAGGGTCAGGTCTGAAAATGGACTTAAGAGAAGACAGAGGAGTGGGAAAAGAGAAAAAGACTGTAAGTAGGTTGGAGGACAAAGATGGGTCCCACCGACTTAGGGAAACTGATGCATAAGACTGAGGGAAGAGACATCTGAAAGAGACAAAAAGTAGATCAGAACAAAATGACACCTAGAGGGTGTACAGAAACCACATTCACACTAAAAAAAAAAAAAGAATATTAATAATAATAAAAAAATTTAAAACAAACTAAACCAAACAAACAAACAAGAAGAGAGAGGGGGAAAAATAGTTCACTTCCAGGATTCTCTCTGAATTCACTAACACACACCCTGCAGAGACAATAACCCAAATTGTGGCACTGTATCCCCACAAACCAGCAACTGCTTGAAGATGAAGTAGTAGACAACCTTAGCAGGCCTGCCCTGAGAACAGACTCATTGGGCCTGCCACAGTCCAAGCAATTTCCATGGGTCTGTGCCCAGCTAGGAGCTCCTGGAGGAAGCTGGCAACAGTTTTAGCTCTAGGCTTATCTGGCCTGACTCCAAAATGGCTCTGGTCAATTGCTCCCTCCCACAGGAGGACAGAGTCCTCCGCACTCACCGCCAGCCAGCACAGTCCTCCACACCACTGCTCTCCTCCACCACCAAATCACTCCATAGAGGCCTTTGGGGTCCTCTATACTGTTACTGATCACGTGCACCCAGGCTCCAACAGCTCCCTTCATGCAGTGAGTCTGGCTCTGGACAAAGGCATCACAAGCTACTGCCTTCTTCTTTGTTGAAGTTTTTTTCTCACTCTCTGTGGGCTTTGATTCAGACTTCAGACTCTTCCTGGGTCTAAGGAATCCACTTCCCTCCTTTTCGTCTTCCTCAAGATGCTATATACCCATGTCTAGACAGTGTCTCTCAGAGAGGCTATTTTCTCTGCTGCTTACTACTCGACCATCTTTCTGGAAGTCCTAATGACAACTTGATGATTATGTACTTTCACCACACCTGAAAAATATCAATATCTAAATGTGTGTCTTACTGAATAACTGGGGACTATAGGCTAGGAAAAATGGAGCATCAAAAAGAACATAATATTAAAGAATAAAATGCTATAAGGATGTATACTTAGTGTCTTAGTTACCTTTCTCATTGCTGAGGCAGAATACCCAACATCCACAAGTTAAGGAAGGAAATGTTCATTTGGCTCACAGTTTGCACAAGTTTCAGTCCATAACTGGCTGGCTCTAAGGAGGGTGGAATGGCAGACAGGCATTGCAGAGGATAAACAGTTCTGGCAGGCAGAAGGTAGCAAAACAAGCAACCAAACTTTCATAGTGATTTTCTGTCTATTTTATACTGTTTCTAGGATTCTGGGATTAGGGTGGTGCTAAAACATTCAGTGGCCTGATTTACTAATTATACACCCTTAAACATAGTATCACACACTCTAGATCCAGCCATCTCTGAAAAAGCATCATCTGTGTCAGCATGAGTCTTTGGGGAGACATCTAGTCACAAGCCATAACACTTAGAAATGAACAAACCTAATATTTCCCGTGTGTGTGTGTACATTTGTGAATGTATATGTGTGTGTTGAGTGCACTAGGCGATTGAGTCAGGAATTGAACTGCTTTGATTGTTATCATAGTTACTCTCGTTGTACCATAACCTTCTGATTCTGATACTACTTTATGTTTCATGTGGAGATTGATTTGCTGGAAAGTTTTTTGAAATTATTATTATTATTTCTGCTTTATCTTTTGTGTTAAGCTTCTGTTTAAAACATATTCTTACACTCGCATTTTTTGTTTCTTCTAGCAACAGAGACAAGGTGTTACTACATAGTGCCAGGCTCGCAATACAGGAAGCGGTTTTTCCTGATAGTTCTCTTTTGGCCTCAATTTAAGCCAGGCCCCATGTCTCTGAGATTTTGGTGTGAGGTTTTTCCAGAGATCCCACTTCCCCCTGGGGTAAAGACCTTCTAAAGTATACATCAGGAGCATTTTCCTTTCTCTTCTCAACTGGTACATTTTTCTCTGCTGTTGTTTCCTTCCCCTTAGGATGTAAACCTATGCCAGTGTCTGAGGGCCACAGGGCCTAATCTTCCCTCAGCAGCTCAAATGGCTCCTTCCACGGGACCAATATGAAAGGGAGATTCAGGAGAAAGTTCATGTCTTATTCATACTCTAATTTGGGATTACATCAGGGTAACTTCTTCCCTGAATTTCCCCTGAAATTACCTGGGTGGAGAGTCTCCAGACAAGAATATGAGGAGGAATAAGAATTCCTTTGTTTTACTACTTCTAAAGAGTTCTACATATTCCTACCAAACTTCCTACCAGAACTGTAATATATAATGTCTTTCCTAGGGAAGCAAGTGTTCATTTCGGTCTCCCTTGGAGATGCCTGTCTAAGGAGTTCCCAATTTATTTGTTAACCCTTCAATTTTAGTTTTCCAAAGCAGTCAAGAAATGTTATGGGTGTTTAAATTACCCTGGTGTCTTCTTGTTGAAAGCTGAAATGATTGTCCTTCCAACTTTTGCATCTAAGAAGAAGCTGTGTCTTTCTCCGCACCAATCTGAATCAGAAAATGAACTGAAGGGAAAGATTAGTGAGGAATAGCTATGAACCTCCATACACTTCCCTTCTTTCAGCACTAAAGTTCTCTGTTATTCTGAACATAATAAAAAATTGAGATTTTTCCCCCGAATATTTTATCTAATTTTAAAAGTTTTCTCATTGACAGTTTGTGTGACACAGCTGTGCTGTTACTGTCAGAAAAAAAAATTAGCTATTCTCTTGAGGGGAGGGGAGGTAAAAAAAGACCCAAAACAGGTGTCAGAATAATTAAAGAGTTTTCTTCAGTAAATTAAGAAAGATAAAACTATAGGCAGGATGAATACAGATATCCTAGATATTTTTGAAAGTTGAGCTGACTATATTTAGTGACGGACTTCATGTAAACTGCAAAAGGAAGACAAAAAAGAATAACACTTTCTGAAGCATGTTGAAATATGTAATATCCTTTACCATAATAATAAAATTGCAAAAGAAGTAAGTTAATTGGAGATTCTCAGGAACTGAAATTTTTGGTTTGTTTGTTGGATTAGTAATTTGATTTCAAAGTAGTGCCTCTAACCACCTACATATATTGTTTGTGCATTAAAGTTGCTATCAGGATTAAGATGCTATAAAATAAATGTCCAAAATATCCAGATATATTTTCCAAATATATTTTCAATATTTAATTCATCCCTACTATGCAAACAAACAATAAGCTCTCAATTTTAGAAGTATTTTGAAACAAATATCCTTAGAACAACTGTCTATCCAAAATACCCTCACCATTCCTGAAATGGGCCGACGATTTTGAGGATGGTCCTATTTCAGTTTATTATTTGATTTACTCTGAGGGACGATGTCTGAAACACACTTTGGTATATTCTGATTATGAATATCAATGTTCAGGACATTGTTGGTAAAATATCATGCTATCTTTCCCGATGTTTAGTAAATTTTACATAATCCTAAAATTATTTTACTAATGCTTCAAAAATAAGGGAAATTTATTGTTGGCATGCATGTACCTTAGTAGGTGTTTGACTACTGGAACTTATGAAAATATATATTTTCTTAAAAAATAATTTTACCCAATCATTTGCTATAGAAATTTCAATACTATTTTAATTATTTCATCGAATAAAAATATGTCAAAACAAACTTTGCATTTAAAATATTAAGGTATATTTAAGCATGTGTTAATTAATGCAAAAAATATAACTTCTGATGAAATATTTAATAACTATGTAAAACAGCTAACCATAAGTTTCACTTCAAAGATTTGTATAAGAAAGCCTAAGATTTGATTATATAACAGTTCAGCAGGAATGCAAATTATACACTGTTAATATTTGCTTTATTTTTCATCAATGATTGAGTATGATTTAACTCAGTTTTTCCAAATTATATATAAAACAGTGACTTAAGTTTTTTACACTGGATTCATTTATCTCAAATCTATCAATTTTCAAGGAGAAAAGTATCCAACAATTATCTAGATGTTCAATATTACATTTTTCTGCCAAATTAAAATGTTTTCCCTGCTGGGAGGCACATCTTTTGAAGAAGTATTATTAGACTAGTGTAGTAATATATAAGTTATTTACTTATATTGCTTCAACAATGTATATTAAAGTTTTGGACTACTGACATTATAGCGACAGTAGAATAATTGCCATAATATCAAAAGTCTTAAAACACAGACAAATTACAGTAATTTCTGAATAAGCTCTAATAACTAGACCATGAATATATGGGCACTGTAAATATTTAATGTTTCTTTATCATACTAGATATATATGATTCAAAACCCACACTGGATTGCTGATTGTTGATAGTACTAATTATATTTTTACTTCTGACTGTCTTGACTCTTTCATTACATGATATGTGTATAGATTCTATATTTCTACTCAATTGAATACACCCAAAGACTAAAAGATCAAGTGCAAATATAACCAAGATAAAATCATAATTTTTGTCAACATTATAATTTAGGGACACTTTATTCTTGTGTGTGTAACTCCATTAAGCACTGCTTGTGACCTTGTCCTGTCTCTGGTTTTGACCTCTGGAGTCTAAATCTTTGATGTGGACAATCTCTGTGAACTTCCTCATAAGGCAAGTAGGGAAATAATTGGACACAAAAGGAAGGTGACAACAATCAATGGTTGCAGCTTTCTGCCCACATACTAGTTTTCATTGCTCACTTTAAATTTTATTGTCATTGTGTCTTTTCATAACTTTCCAATAATGTTAATACATAATCCATGCAACAGACTTATCCTTTTTGTTGGCATTAATGCAAAAACTAAACATCATACTCAAAGTTGCCAAATCTTAGCTAAATTCTTGACTATAGAAAAAAAAAACTTTTGTTTGTCTATTATATTTTTTCATAAAATTTGGATAGTTCAAAATCAGATGTAGATCCATCTATTACTTAAATATAGAATATGTAGAAGTTGAGTTAAAAAAATTGAGTAAATTGAGGAAATTAAGTAAAAAAATGGGAATTTAAAATTTGAATATAGTACAGTTATCTGTCACTTAATTAGAAACATTCTGAGAAATACATTGATAGGCGACTTTGTCACCATACATTATGGAGCGTATTTACACAATGAAAATGGTTATAATACCACCAGGTGATACAATGCTACAGACATACCATCCTACACAATGTCTGCCGTTGACTAACAAGCTCATGGTTGTTGCCTGTCTACATTTTGTAGGTTTCTGTGGCTCTCAATAGCATCTGTCAATTTAATTAATTTAAGAAATGCCTAACAGTTTAGCAAAATCCGTTTCTGTGTGTGTCTGTGGGTTTTTTTTTTCCCAGAGATGACTGGCATGTATACTGGGAAACTGAGGGAGTAAGGCACACCATGATTGTGCGTGACATCATTTGATAGGCTTATAGTCCAGATGAGATAAAAGGGGAAGGAAAATGAAGAAAAAGGTCTGCATTTGGAAAGCTCAATTCTGCTTGAATGGGAGCATCATCTGCTAGAGCCTTTCTCTGTGCTCATCGCAATCCAGTTTCTTCAGCATAGATTTTCAGTGACTGCAGGGAGCTTCTAGGCCTTCGGCTCCTAACCACTGCCACATCCTTGATCTCTCTTGTTCTGTACCTTCCCACTTTTGGACTGAGTGTCCAGTGAATCTTCTTGGGTCTCTAGTACACAGATGGCCACATATATGCATATACTCTATACTTACAAATACAGGAGTATGCAAAAAATTGTATACACACTTCAGGAAAAGAAAAACTTGTATAAATGTTTTAATACTAAATTTACTGAGATACCATGAGATTAACACAAGTTTCCTTGGCCTCTACAATTACAAGAGGTGCTCAAAGTGGTGGCCACTAGTTTTGAAACATTTATTAGTATGTTGAACTGCTCCTTGATCATTGAGATTGCTACACATGTGTTTTCAATTTCTCCTCTAAGGAGTTGGCTTTCTGCAATATGCATCATATTAGGAACAAATTCCTCTATGTTCACGATGGGTAGATTCCAAAGTCAAAGTCAGAAAGGAAGACTAACAGAGCAATCGTGGTATTTCGTTTATTTATTCTGACACAGTTTTGGAAATATTCACAAAATGAATTCTAAATGTGCTACATAAAAGAAGCTGGAACAAAATTTAGATTGAAGTGAATTCATTGATACAATCCCAATTAAAATTTCTTATGTAGTTAGTGCTTTTACTCATATGGTTGACAATAGTAACTTGTTTTAGTTGAATTAAACCTTGATTCAATGGCACATCAGTACATGAAGTTGACAAATACTCTTCATAAAGAAAATTTTTAAAAAATCAGATTATCACAAAGGTACTTAACAAATGATAGCTGAGAATAAGTCTTTGATAAATCTTTGACAACCTGCGCTGATTAAATGTGTTCTAGACCCTTTGAAAAGCAGTATGATGAAAATTCTTTGTGAGTAGAGATGACAGTGAATACTACCACCACAGGTGATGATATTCCAAGTGGTTCACGACAGATAGGAACTCTTAACCTGCTCTTGAAAATTAACATATGTGACACTTAGTAACTTAGATTTAAAAAGAATATTGATAGGGTTGCCATAATGGGCACTGAGACTATTTGGTAATGAGAAGAATTTTGTTTGAACAGCGTTTGATAATGAAATTGACAGTTAAAATTCTATTACTAAAATAGAAGAATAGTCAACCAGGTTTCACTCTCATATACAAACTGGAGAAATGAAAATTAAAAAGAAATTCAAGCCTTTCTAGCCTGTGAAGATATTCAAGTATCTTTATCTAATTACTAGGACTGCATTTATAGACTCAAGGGTCCTTAGAATAGTGAGGTTTGGCACTCTGGAGAAAATTTCTGAAATTATGCAATAATATGTTCTGTAACTATTCCTTCAGGCTTTCCTCCAAGAGACCTGGCTAATTGTTCAGGAATATGTGCACTTTGGTCCAAACCCATCTTTCAGTTGGCCTAGTTGCTCTCATGATTGATCTTGTATTTATTTTCCATTACACATGTGGTTTCAATAGACCCAGACATCTGCAGAGCTCTTCCACGGGCTCCTGTCCCATAAACCCATTGCTTCTATTATGAAAACAGCAAGTTCGAAACTCACTGCTATTATGTTGCTCAATTAAAGTTGCAAAAGAAAAAATAATACCATATCTTCTGGAAAATCAAAAATTAGCGATATTCTCAAAAATATGAAGAATGGAAGATCTATTTTATCTGGATAAAATATACTTGATTAGTGCATTGATACCACAGATGAGTTTTGATTAACAACATTTAAGTAGTGAGACCAGTTGTAGGAATAGTTCCACATGTGGTTTCATTACTTTAATTATTAATACGGACCTGGTGCATGTTATGCAGTATTCATCTGGAAAAGGTTTGCCTTCCACAAAAAAAAAAAAAGGAAACTGAAAAGTAATTTTCTTTCATCTTGCATGGGTAAAATATATTTTTACTACACAGTTCTGGATTCATGCCTATTTCCTAATAATATGTAATCTAATCTTTAGGAGAATTGATCATCTCACCCTACTAAAGAATATCACATTAATCCATTAGATTGATTGTGCAGGTTGACAGGACTTAATGATCAGATACTAGGAGGCATTTTAGTGCAAAGAGAGGATAAATGCATATCACAAAAAGAGAAATAATCTCCATGGAAATCCATTGGTCTTTATTTTCAGTGGCCACCTGATGATAAAGTATACTACTTGATTCCATTAAATTGCTATCACTTACATTTTATGGCATTTAAAAGGAAGCATACTCAGCAAAACCTTCCATCTTTCAAAGATCAAAACAGTAAGATTTTTATGGGTTCTGTAGAAAGAGAAAGGTTACCAGGTAGTTCAGGATAAATTGCATGCATGGCCCAAGCAATTTAATTTTCCAAGCTTTTTTTGATAGATGTTAAAGCTAGTTGCTGAATGAGGCAAGCCTCACCTTTGAGATAACAGCAAATGACCCTTTTGGATTTTAGAATTAAACCATGTCTTCTTCGTCAAGTAAGTACTGTGCTCCTGAGAAGTAGAAACAGATTTTGCTCACTTTTGATCTATGTTAGAGTTCCTTCCCATGAAAACTGAGATGACCCCATTTCCTGAGTTTGCCTTTATAAACTGCATGCCTTTTGGTCTATCAAACTGTGTATTCAGATATAGTCAATGGGACTTCATCTGCACATGCATCCAAAAAAATTAGTTCACATTTCAAATGCACCAACTTCTGCTACAACACATAATTATGACCACAGTGAATTCCTTGTGTCAAATTAACTAAGGATAAAGAAAGTTAGCTGGAGTACAAACCATTTTTCTAGATATATTTTCAACCATCAGAAGTGAACTGTGACAGCTCTAGAGTTCCATTAAGTCAATTTGATGGAGAGTGAACAGGGAAACACTGTGTCAGAATTTTAATATATCCCTTTAGATATTTTTCCAATCTTCATGTCAAGGAGTAGGTCAGAAATAGATATTCATATTAACATATGAAAACAGACCACGGTTTACCTGAATGGTTATTTATAAGGAATAGGATAGGACTCAAGACCCGAATGCCTAATGGCTGGAACCTGTTGGGAAAGTTTACAGTGCTTACCAACGTTTCCTCTGAACACAGTCTCAGTTAGAACTCTATTAGAATGACCCACATATGCCCAACCAGTTTCTATCTGCCAACTGTTCTGAGAGTTTCAGACATTAGAGTTTTATCACAGAAGGTCATCTTTTGTGTCAGTGAAAATATATGTTTGAGCTGGGCATGGTGGCTCACACCTGTAATCCCAGTACTTGGGAGACTGAGGCGAAAGAATTGCAATGAGTTTGAGGCCAGCCTGGGCTACATAGTGAGTTCAAGCCAGCCTGGATTATACAGCAAGATCCTGTCTCAAAAAAATGCATAATATGTACTCTGCATTGGCTTTATTCACCCACAACAAGAATATATAGTTCAGAGAAAGAAAAAAGGAGTAAAAGTAACAGATATGTCTTACTATTCACTTGATGTTTTATCTGTCATTTATTGTTTTTGTTTCACTTTCATTTGCTTTGTATCCCTGTAATGCTGACCTATGCTGGTTTACTAATCTTAGTACTCATGGAAAAATGTCTCTGCTAAAGGATATTAAAATGTGTCTACTATTTTTGTGGCTGAGTCTGCTGCTTCATCTCTGTGGACTTCTCATTCACCAGAATAATAGATAAATAGGTCTGTATGTATCCTAGGTTGCACTTTTTAATGAAATATCAGGTTTATCTACACAAAAAGGAGTAAGTACAAAGCCTGCAGGAATTGTCTGAATCATCTTTTAATATTATACAGTGGTCAGAAACTAATTGGCCTGGAAAACTACAGAGATGGGAACTGCAAAGGTTCACAATTCTGAGAAGTGAAAGTTTGATTAATTCCATCAGTTATACAGACTTGGTCACATTAGGTAGTGAGTGAAGGAAAAGAAAGAAATGCATAAATCAAATGAAAGTTTTAAAGGAAAAACTTAAGAACTATCAAAATTTTGCCAGCTGCACTAACAAGAACTAAAATAAATAGTACATTTGTATTAGTTTAGACATTAATTTTCATCTTTTGTCATACGTTTTTCTTTACCACCTTACATACAATGGATTGGATGTTCATAATTTCTTCCATAGGTTGTAGGTTATTAAAATGAGATGCACATCAAACTCAGGAAATGACCAACACCGAGATGGATACAGGGGTGGCAGGACTGTGAAGCTACCCTTCTGACAAATGGCCAGTATGTTTCAACCAATGCAAGGTGTGACTGAATCATGAGAGACAACAAAAACGTTATGGTTGCTATTTCCGAGTTAAGTATGAGATGTCCTTTGTGTATGTGTGAGAGAGGAGTGAGAACAGACGACTCTGTGGGGGCTGTCAGCCAGTTCAGTGGGCATTCACTTTAAGCCCTTTTTCTAGCTTGTCTTTCTATTTGATATGACGTAGGAATCTAAAACAATTTTTCCACATTTCCTTGAAAAAAGCTTTATATTGTCAAAGTGTCCTGCAAAGATAAATGCTTGGGTAGCATTTAGAAACAAACACAAAATATGTGGAGTGGTGGCTGTGCACTTATCACTAAACTACACCTGTCATTTCACTGTTAAATTTTCCCCAGCTTCTACCTTCTGTGTGGGTTGGGTGCCATGAACTGTACTCCCCTAAGCTATAATTTTACTACATCAAAGTGCATACTCTCTACCATAATTTCACTACTAACAGTAATGATGGCATTGCTAAACATGTGTTATGCTCTTAAATTTTTTTGATATTCAACTACGTATTCTTGTGTTTTGTATCATTTAGTCCTCCAAACAGCTGTGTGAGATGGTAATATATTGTAATTCTTAACATCAGTTTGCATACTGGATGGAAACCTCTTTAAGGGTAAGTAACTACAACTATTATCACAACTTGTATCTTTTAGTAGCATAAAAGAATATTTGGAACCTCAAGGTCTGCTGATGAATATTTATTAAGTAAGTGAATTGCTGTGTAATATTTTCTTACCTGTAGAACATGGGCCTAGGGTTACAACTATATATTCTTCATAATGTAATGCACAGTTATGTGGGAGCTGTAAAAGTTAAATATATCATTTTTCATATGGTAAACACCAGTATAGTTGGGATATGTATTTATCACAATAAAAAAAATACCACCATGGACTATATTTAAATATGGGAAATATGAAAGTAACAATAAAAATCAACCCATGGAGAAATAAGTATATTATTGATTGGATTTTTTAATTTAGGGGATCTGATTTTTTTTTCAGTTCTTTATATGTTCTAGATACTACTCCATTATCTGAGGAGCAACTAGCAAAAACTTTTCCCACTTTATTGCTTGTCTTTTCACTTTGTTGGTGATTTTTTTTTTTTTTTGTACAAAGGCTGATTCCAGTTGTTCTTTGTAGTATTTCCCACGTATATCTGGGTTGTTTATGAAGTCTTTGTCTACATCTATATCTTTAAGAGTTCTACCTATTTTCTCTTCCAGCAGATTTAATGTTTCTGTTTCAGTGTTTAGATACCTGATTCATTTTGATTTTAGTTTAGTACGTGGTGATTGACTTGAGGCTAGCTTTAGTCTTCAGGATGTGGGAAGTCAGTTTGTCCAGCACCACGTATTAAAGAGGCATCTTTCTTCCTGTGAACATGGTTGGCCCCTTTGTCAAAGATAAGACGACTGAGTGTGCTTGGAGTTCCTTCTGCATCTTCTACTCTGTTCCGCTGAGCCTCAGGCATCAAGTCATGTTTTCTCACAGTAGCTCTATAGTGCAATTTCAAGTCAGGAATTGTGACGCCCCCTTGACTTGCATTTGAGGCCAAGAATTTCTTTTGCTATTCTAGGTCTCTTCTGGTTCCAAATGAATTTTAAGACTGTTTTCTCTAATTTTGTGAGATATTTTAATGGTATTTTGGTTGGAATTGCATTAAATCTATAAAACAATTTTGGGGGTATGTTAACTTTCACAGTGTTGGTTCTTCCTACCCAAGAACAAGGGATATATGTCCATTTTCTGCTATCGTCTTTAATTCCCTTTTTCAAAGTACTGCAATTTTCAATGTAGATATCTTTTACTTCTTTAGTCGGATTGATTTCTGAGTATTTCTTTTCTTTTCTTTTCTTTTTTTGATGTTATTGTGAAAGGTGTTCTTTCCCTAATTTTTCCATCCTACATTTGCATACAGGAATGCTATTGATTTTTGAGGATTGATTTGGCAACCAGATACACTACTGAATCTGATTATTAAATCTGTAAGTCTTTTAGTGGAGTTTTTGTGGTCTCCTAGGTAGTGTCAGGTCATCTGCAAATAATGATAATTTAACTTCTTCCTTTCCTGTCCTTATTCTCACTTGTCTAATTGCTCAAATGAATACACACATCTCAGATGAAGAAGTACAAATGATAAATTATTATATGAAAAAATGTTCAACTTCATTGATTATTTGAGAGATGCAAATTAAAACACTGACATTCTGTTTCACTCCAGAAAGAATGGTTATTATAAAATAATTAATAACAAAAAGTATCATACCACAGTAATATGTGTACAGTCATATTTATAGTTGTACCCATGTTTATTGTAATAGCTAAATCGTGGACATAATCCAAATGCTCATCCACCAATGAAGATAAAAACTGATATGTGTGTGTGTTTTATGTAGTGAAATACTATTCTACCATAAATAAGGATAAGCACAAGATATTTATTGCTAAATGGATGGACCCTGAGACCAAACTCTTAAGTAAAATAAATTGGACATACATGTGTAAATATCCACTGTCTCATTGATGTGGGCAACTGAAAGCATAAATAACAACCAAATTGCACAAGAAATGGTGAAGTGGGAAGAAATTGCTCAAAAGGAAAGGGAAATTAGGAGGGGGAGAAGGCAAGGGAAGAAAAGGAAAAGAAAAAAATAAGAAAAGAAGGATAGAATGAAAATAAAGCTTTGTAAATAAGGAGGGAAAGAGGGTTTGGAGGGAGAGGAGGGCAATGGAAGGGAAAAAAGGCAAATCAAGGTATATCATGTAGAGGTACAAATTCTCTATGATGAATGTAATCACTGTATGTACTTAAACTATACCAATAAGCTTAATTAACTTTCTTAAAAGATATATGTTATGGTTTGTGTTTGGATATACGCCCAAGCCTCAGGCAAACAAAATATACTAAAATATTTATCAGGACATAAATTTTTATGTTGATTCGTGTTATTGTGATATTTTTATAATGTATATGAATGCTCTACCTCAGAGTAGGGCCAGTATTTCACTTAAACAGCATTCCCGATACGGAGTTCCATTAGCCCATTTTGCCCAGTGGGCAGCCCACATGAGCCAAGGTGTTGCTCCACATACAAAGGATTAGGAAGGACTGCGAATCTCAGAAATTAGAGACGCACAGAAGTTGCCTAACTGTGTCTCCTCCTCTGCTGCAGGAAGGAAGTGGAGATATGGTTCTCTTAGGTAAACAAATTTGCTCTGGGCAGAGGAGGGGAAAATCACTAGGGTTTTTACATCTCTCTGGAATGCAAATAAATGACTCTGGAAAAGTTAAACCTGTAAATCTCTCCTGAATAATTTATCAAATCTAATTTTCAAGGCATGATTACCATTTAATCATTTTTAAGAATGCAGTATTAGTAAGATTGATTTATTTGTTGTTCTTCTATTTTTCAACATTTCAAAATGAAATAATAAGAGAAAAGCAATAGCTAACATGGTGCATCATTATCTTCAAAGTAGTTATTCAGAGGAAAAAACATTTATTTAATCAGGAATCATTTAATCATTTTTAAATTCAAATTGGTAATTTTCTGTTTGTTTTAAAAAAGCACCGACCATGCAGCAGCGTGAAACATGAAGCATTATATTCTGACAACTTGGAAATTGATGGGAGATATAATAGCAAGAAAACAAATCAATCAAAATTCAGTTCCAGAACTCATGGATCTTTCTCTTTAGAGTAAAGGAGAAATTTTAATCAAATAAACATAAAACTAACAATAAAATTTCAACTGTGTTAAGTCCTATGAGTGATAGCTACATGATACAATAAAAAGTACATAGTTTAGAAAGTACAGAAAGGCTCTAAGGTCACAAGAACTAAGTTAAAATATTAAAGCTTAAAAATATTGATATGATTTATTTTTGGACTAGGTCACTCCAATTAAAACACAATCAAAAAGTCAGGATAGGTAAAGAAAGATATGTGTAAGCTAGTTGGGAGGATGAAAGCCGTTTTATATCTGCTCAGGGGAGAGCTTAACCTCAGGCATCACTGGCAGAGCAACTGAGCAGTGGCAAATGCTACAAAACAGGAGGTACAAAAGTTACAATTTAATAATGCACTGAATGAGCAACTTAATAATGCACTCAATGCAACAGAGGTGTCACATGTGACTTCTGGGTTCCATGTTTCTATTGAGTTTCACGCTATTCATTGTGAGACTTTTACTTGTCCTTCAATTTCAGCTCAAAGGACATTCTTTCGAAAAGACGAATTCAGCCCACTTGGTCTCCAGTAGCCCATATACTTCATAAGCACATAAATACAGTCTACACCGTATTTTGTACAAATGTTGCTGTATTGAAGAGGCAAGAGTTAAAGGAGAAAGGTTGAGGGACAGGTCTCTGGGAAATTTGTAATAACGATGACTGCCCATAGCAACTTGTAAAGCTAAAATACCCTTAAGATGTGAAAATTGTTGGGGAAATATAGTAGCAGCGGTACAGACACAGTAAATAGAACAAAAATGATAGAGTGCTAAGACCTCAGAACAGACGAGAATGTCATGGGACTAGCTGGTCAAAGCTTAAAAGATGGTATAAAAGATACTTGGCTGCAGATCTCTCTGATATTGTAGAAAAGAGGCAAATAAGTTTTCAAAGTCTCAACCCAAATCCAATTGAAACTATGTAAGAAACTATATTATTTTCCTTTTATTCATAATTTAAATATAATTAATATAAAATGAAACTTATCTTTTAAAATATAGTTCTATGAATTTTAACAAATGTAAACAGTGGTATAATCATCCTTAACAGTAACAATATAGGCATTGGATTACTCCAAAATTCCTTTGAGTTTCAAAGTGGACAGTTCCTCCTCCACCACCAGCCTCTGCCTATAGTTTTTGTCTATAACAAAAGGGAATATAAATAGAAATAAACTATATGTAATACTATGAGTCTCTCTTTCACTTAATGCAATTGAGATTACCAGTGGTCTAAAAGGTGGCCCCCAAAATATCAATGGCTAATCCCAAAACCATGTGAATGCTACCATATATTGTAAAGTTTTTTCAGATATGGTTAAGGATCTTCATATGAAGAAGCAACCCTGGATTATCTAAAGAGATTATAAATGGCATTGCAGATGTCTTCACAAGAAAGATGCCGAGAAAGATTTCACACACAGAGGAGGAATTAGAGGTTAGAGTGATTCATTTGCAAGTCAAAAATGCTAGCCACCAACAGAAATTAGAGGAGTCAAGGAGTGTATTACTACTAGAGGAGTGTATGGGCTTGCTGACACCTTGATTTGAATTTGAAAAATATGATTTTGTACTTCTGAACTTATATGAAAGAATAAATCTATATTGCCTTAAACACATACTTGTGCTAATTAGTTATAACAGCAACAGGAGACTAATATGAGTGTTTTACATGATATTTCATGCATCAGTAGTTTACACCTTTTTAATTGCTGACAGGTATCTCAATGTGGGAGATAAACAATTTACTTATTCACTCACAGTGGATGTACATTTGAATAGATTCTAATGTTATAATGTAATTTTGTAAGGCTGCTGTAGATGTATTACCATACAGCTCTTTATAAGGACACACATTTTAATATGTAGAGTAGTACTTAGAGTCAAATATCTACACACACACCAAAAAATAAATAAATAAAATGAGTGGTGATACCTTGTTGTTGAACCATTGTTCCAAAAATAAATCTGCTCAGTGTTGCTACTTTGCTCCATAATTGAACTGAAAATCCCACCTTAAAAAACCTGCAGGGGCTGAGACTGAGTAAAGGCCTCCCCGTGGCAACCAAGGGTTGATGCTTCTGTCTAAGCGCCGTTGTTTCCATGATAACATACAGAGCTTGTATTAGCGCATTAGAACGTGTCATTTTTTTCTATTTATTTGCAAAAAATAATATAACCATGGCTCCAAAGAAAGTTAGTGATACCAACAGTAAACCTAGGAAGAAAACTGTGAGAAGCATAGTAGAGTTAAAGAAAAAAATTCTCGCTAATTTTGTTAAAATTCTGGAAAAATGTTTTTTTGTTCTTTGTGGTTTTTGTTTGTTTGTTTGTTTTTGTTTTTTGTTTTTTGCTTTTTTGAGACAGAATCTCACTATGCAGCTCAGGCTGGCAGTGAGCTCACTATGTAGTCTAGGCTGGTCTCAAACTCACAATGATCCTCCTGCCTCAGCCTCTCGAGTGCTGAGATTACAGGTGTGCACCACTATGCCCAGCTTGGAAAAATGAATTCATAAGTGTAATTTGGGGGCTTCAGAATCCATTATTTGATTTTCCAATATTTCTTTTGGGAAAAGTATGTTCAGTTCTTGGACTTTTCTGTGTTTGAACTTGAATTTGGAACAAATTCAACAACTGAGGTGTCATCATAATATTTTTTTTAAACAAGCACATTTACCAGATTTCTTTTTCCCTGCTCTGATTTCCTAACTGTCTTTATTCAGATTCTCATGATTGATATTTATAGGAGATTATTAGTTTGAGAATTCAATTCTATGCTTCCAAAAAGAGATTTTGTTTATTTTCCATTTCTTTTCATAAGCAGTATGAGTGAAATTATTTAATACATTCTTTTTAATTCCTTCTTCATTGTTTTTTGTCCCTGTCATGGATACCATTTACATCATTATGGTAAAAAGAAAGACCATTTACAACTTATTAACAGTTACCATTTGCATCTACTTATTAATTCTAAGATCTGTAACCCTGAAATGATTTCAAGTATATGAAATTTTAATTAAAACACTTTAGCATTTTCCTGTTTATAACTACTTTGCATGTTACTGCCTAAAGAGAAAATTATTGACTACCTTCTATTTTCTTCAGTATGAGAAAGAAGTTTGAGAACCCTAAGAGGTCCTCTACCAATATGTGAGAATTCTCCCATACCTCAGTGAAGAGCATCTTATAGGCAAATTCATACTCAATCAGTAATAACATCTTTTATCTCTTATATTTGCAGTTATTTTGGTAAGCAAAATTACTCCATCACTGCATCCACTTCTATAAATAAATACTTAAACATGTTTTACAGATAATCATATAAACAATTTCAAAATACTTTACAATTATGGGAAAATATTCACAAATGCACTGAATGAGTGACTATTCTTTAAGCCTTGGAACATATTAAAATAGGATCTAACTCTAATGCAAAATAAATGGAAGATTCTCAAATAGATTAAAATTTTTGTGATTTGAAATAAGTACATTGTATAATATCAAACTTATTTCTTCAAATACAGTTAATTTCTCTTACTTTGAATATAATAATAAGATAATAATAGGGTACTATTCAATTTGCAGCCTATGATGTTTCAACATATGCAACATATGCAACACATGAGTTAATAATATTAAAGGACAACTTCAAATTATTTCATGAATATATTTTAAACATTTAAATTATTTGAAGGTTTACATGGAAAATATCATAATTCTTTTAAAGAAAAATTGATTTGTCTGAGTTCTTAGGAAAGAGAAATGCTAAGCAGTCTAAGCAATAATAATGTAAACTACATGAGAAACATCATTAAATTCATATTCAAGACAAGAATAAGACATTATTAAAAGTTCAGAGACTTATGTAAAAGGTCAAAAATACTAAATTATGAGATGAGGACATGCAGTGATTATGCTCTTTTGTTTATTTATTGTTAATTTTTTCTATAATAAGTCTGTGCTAATTTCTCTTCCCACAAGCCTCCATCAGACTTACAAAACAGGAGCAGAATATAGAAATTAAAAACATAAATTTCAGAATATGCCAGAATTAGATATAATGTTCAGTTCTGCCCATTTCTAATTGTTAATTTTACAAGGAACTTGCTCTGTGCTTGCCAAACTTACACATCTATAAACACAGTAGGTTTCTTCATGATAGAATTAAGAAAACTGTATCATTCTTTATATCTTTATATTTTAGAAATGATTTTATGTATATGGGTTATTTAGTTGTCAATGAGTGGATAATATTATGTGGCAAGCTAGGAGAAAACCTTCTGTTAGTTTCTGCTTGCATATTATTATAGCTGAAGTGAAAGCTACAGAACTTGTGTATTGATGACATGAGTTCGGTTTCATAGAGATTATTCACTGATAAAATAGCAATGCAATTATTATTGTTAAAATATATTACAATTATATTTATTGTTAAAATACAGATATTCATTTTATTTTAAATATGTTACTTAGCAGTGTTGGGGTAGAGCCCTAGAATTGGAAAAATTATCTATTTATGACTTTGAGTTTCCTCAGGCTATTTCCTAAAATGTCATAAAGTGGACCATGAATTCCTAGAATCAAGAGCTATCATTCTGAGAGTTATATTTTTAGAATACATTATACACTTACTTTGGCTTTCATTATGTTTGAAGAGAATCAACTGTTAATTTTATTGAAATTTTCATTCTATATGAAGAATTTTTTCCTTATGCAACTTACAAAATTCTGTGCCCCGCATTCCTTAACGTAGTTACTATGAAATGTCTTGGTGTGGTTTTATTCTGCATAGACTTCATTGAAAGTCTTAGTTTTGTAAATTAATGCTTTATCAGTAAATTTTAGAATGTTTCAACCATTGTAACTTTGAGTGTTTTATTGTTCTTTTATTTTTTAAATTTTTGTTTTAAAGAGACAAAATGCAATAGCAATGGTACAGAATATTGTTCTTTTCTTTTCTCCCCTCATTCTGGTACTTGCATTAAGCATATATTATGAACTTAATATTATTCCATATTTCTTGAAAGATTTGTTCATCTTTCTTTATTTCTTCTTTCTGTTTTCTGTTCATTGTCTTTCATGAGCTGTAATGGTCCAACTTCAAGTTTTTTCATTATTTTTCTGCAGTTCAATTTTAGTACTGAATATTTCTGGCAATATTTTTCAGTTTAGTTATTGTTTTATTTTTGTTTGTTTTTTGTTTTGTTTTTTTTTTTGTTTTTGTACTGGGGTTCAAACTCACAACCTTGAACCTGCCAGAAAGGCACTTAAACCGCTGAGCTAAATCCCCGGCCCTAAATTTTGAGACAAGGTCTCACTGTGTAGTTCAGGCTGGCCTTGAACTCACTTTGTAGCCCAGGCTGGTCTTGAACTCACAATGATCTTCCTGCCTCAGTCCCCTGAGTGCTGGGATTCAAGGCATGTGCCACCATGCCCGGCTTGGTTATTGTATTTTTAAAATCATGTATATCCATTTTAGCCTGGCATAGTGGTGCATACCTCCAATTCCAAAAGTGGGGGAGGATGAGGGAGGAAGTTCCCAAGTTCCACTTCAGACTGAGCAAATCTGTAAGACTCTATATCTAGCTAAAAATTAAATAAATAAATAAATGTATGTATGTTGTAATACAGCTCAAGGCAAACCATGTTTAGGTTAAATCTCAGTACTGCGTAAAAGAAGAAGGAGGAAGTGAAGGAGAAGAAATGACAAAGGAGGAAAAAGATAAGGGGAAATAGAAAAGGAAGAAGAAGGAAAAGGAGAAGAATATCTATTTGGCTCTTTTTTATGTTTCTATAGCTGCTCAATGTGGATGGCTAACGATGAACTTTAGATAGAGTTTATTAGTCTGAAATTTTATTACTGCATTAGGTGAGGAACCAAATTGGTCAAGAGGCAATATAAGGCCTTATGAAATATTGAAAGACTTTAAAATATGTCAATGGAAAACCCATTGATTACTACTTAATTTTCTTTAAATATGTGCATACATGGCTGATATATTCTAGTTTACACTTTTGGATCAGTGTAGAAAATGATCGTGAACTGTACTACTGAGGTGGCATCCTATAGGTTATTTTTTCATATTTATTTTATTTCAAAGAGAAGAGAAAGAAAAACATAAGACAAAATTTCAAAACACATCAATCAGGAGCCAACAATGGTACAT